>CAUYSK010013642.1:0-36569 GCA_963575035.1 Avahi laniger | reverse complement strand
AGGCTGAGGCTGGAGGATGGCTTGAGGTCAGGAGTTCGAAACCAGCCTGAGCAAGAGCGAGACCCCATCTCTACTAAAAATAGAAAGAAATTAATTGGACAACTAAAAATATATAGAAAAAATTAACCGGGCATGGTGGCGCATGCCTGTAGTCCCAGCTACTCGGGAGGCTGAGGCAGGAGGATCACCTGAGCCCAGGAGTTTGAGGTTGCTGTGAGCTAGGCTGACGCCACGGCACTCTAGCCCGGGCAACAGAGTGAGACTTGGTCTTGAAAAAAAAATACTTTGCGAAGTGCCTGGCACATGTACAGACTCAATAAGATTGGTTAGTATTGCTATATGACTGCTTTAGTCCATTTAGAACATATAACAAAACACCATGAGGTAGGTGGCTTATAAAGAACAGAAATTTATTTCTCACAGTTCTGGAGGCTGGGAATTCCAAGATGAAGATGCTGGCGGATTTGGTGTCTGTTGAGGACCCACTTTCTGGCTCATAGACGTTGCTTTCATGCTGTGTTCTCACATGGTGAAAGGGGTGAGCTAGTTAGCTGAGGTCTCTTTTATAAGGGCACTAATTCCCGTCATAAGGGTTCCAACCTCCCTCTCCCACCACCCAAAGGCCCTGCCTCTTAATACCATCACCTTGGAGATTAGGATTTCAACATATGAATTTGGGGGACACAAACATTCAGACCATAACAGTGACCAATAAATGGTATTAATGTCCTCTTCGTTTCATGGGAGAGAGAAATTCCAAGTTTGCAGTCCTGCGGGCCCCTCATCCCATGACTCCGGGATAACAGAAATTGATTCACTCAGTGTCTCAGGCTTGGCAGGACCATTCTCTAAGGGTCTTGCTCTATTGCCCAGGCTAGAGTACAGTGGTATAATTGCATCTCACTGCAACCACAAACTCCTGGAGTCAGGAGATCCTCCTTCCTCAGCCTACTGAGAAGCTGGGACTATAGGTATGCACCACTACGCCTGGCTAATTTTTTTCCTTTTTTTGTAGAGACAGGATCTCACTCTTTTTTTTTTTTTTTACAGGCATATTTCATTTTATTGCAGTTTGCTTTATTGCACTTCACAGATAATGCATTTTTTTAAAACAAATCACAGGTTTATGGCAACCTGTGTTGAGCAAGCCTATCTATGCCTTATTTCTAACAGCATGTACTCACTTCACATCTCTCTGTCACGTTTTGGTAATTCTTGTAACATTTCAAACTTTTTCTTTATTATTATATCTATTATGGTGATCTGTGATTAGTGATTTTTGATGCTACTATATTGTAATTGTTTTGGGCCATTACAAATCAAGCCCATATAAGATGACAAACTTTTTTTTTTATTTCAGGATATTGTGAAGGCACAAACATTATGGTCACACTTTATGTCTTTGCCTCACCCAAGTGCGGGTTAAAGGCGTGCCCTTCCCCCCTACAGTGCTCCCCGTGTCCTTTAGTTGTGGGTTTATCCCCCCATCCCCCTAATCCCTGGAGAGTATTTCTGCCATGTGAGCACCCTAGTATTGATCAGTTAGTACCAATTTGATGGTGAGTACAAGTGGAGCCCATTCTTCCGATCTTGTGGTGCCTCACTTTGGATAATGGGCTTAAGTTTAATCCAGGAAAGTATAAGAGGTGCTAGATCACTGTCGTTTCTTATGATTGAGTAATATTCCACTGTAAACATATACCAAATTTTAATAATCCACTCATGGATTGACAGGCACTTGGGTTGTTTCCACATCCTTGCAATAGTGAATTGTGCTGCCATAAACATTCGAGTGCAGATGTCTTTATCATAGAATGTTTTGTGCTCTTTTGGGTAGAGGCCTAATAGTCCTATGGCTGGATCAAATGGAATTTCTATTTTTAGCTCTCTGAGGTATCTCCAAATTCTTTTCAACAGAGGTCACGATCTCACTATTGCCCAGGCTGCTTTTGAACTCCTGGCCTCAAGCAAGCCTCCCAAAGTGCTAAGATTACAGGCATGAGCCATCATGCCCAGCCTAATTCTTACTTCTTGTCATTACCTCAGGACCACCCTCAAGCTGGAATGCCGTCTTCTTTCTTCTCTGTCACAGACATTTTCCTTGTTCAAAATTAATCTCCAAAATAACCCCCGTGATCAGTGGTTTTCAAATTTTAGTGTTCATCACAGTCACCGGGGGAGCCTGTTAAGCCTGCCCTTTGGGACTTCACCCCAAATTCGGATATACTAGGTCTGAGGTAAAGCCCAGGGACTTGATTTTTTTATAAATCCCCTCCAACTGCCAGGTATCTTTTTTGGATCACAGATTGAGAAAAACTGTACTATAAGAAAACACTAGTTAACATTACTTGAATCAATTCTTTCTCTGAATTTTCTTAAATGCTAATATTAATACTTTTAATAAAGTAACACTGTATTAACTCAACTCCATTAAATTGGAATTCTTGATAATTGGAGAGAAGCCAGGCTGCTAAAAAGAGAGGTGGGAGGCTGAAGATGAATCTCCCTTCAAGATGATGAGTAGAGTCAGCCATGCATATTTAGATAGGTGCCAAGTAATTCCTTGCTGATTTATTCATTGACTTAAAGTTCCTTGATTAGTCCACTCAAGACTTCATCTACCATTTCTTTCACTTGGATTATTACCCTAGCCTCTTACCGTGTCTCCCCACTTCCACTCTTTCTGCCCAATAGTCCACTCTCCACATAGATACCTACACGGTCTTTAAAAAAATAAAATTCTGATGTATCACCTGCTGGAATAAAGCCTTTCAATGGTTTTCTGTTGATCTTAGGATAACAACCAAATGCTTCATCGGGATCTATAAGGCTCTGCGTAGTCTGGCGTTGTCTACCTTTCCAGCTTCATCTTGTTTCACTCTCCCCATTTCTTTCCATTCCATGGCTAGGGACAGTTGGTTCATTCCGCTACAGAGCCTGTGCATACGCTCTTCCATCAATTTGGAATGTTCTTCTCATCATCCCCTCCCCACCCCACGCACCCACCCACCCAAACACACAGGTAACCCCTACTTTGTCTTTTGAATCTTGGCTCAGATGTCTCCTCTACAGACATACCTCCCTGGCTTCCTCTTCTACATCAGCTTTCAGAGACTTGTGTTTCTTTCCCTCACAATTCTTGTATTAGTTTGTGATTACACAATCACTACTGTTACTGCAATTACTGGATTAAAGCCCATCTCCTCTTCTAGATGGTAAGCCCCCTTAGGATCCAAAGCATGTCTATTTTTGCTTGTTACTATATCCTCAGCATCTACCATAGTGACCAGCATATAGTAAACACTTAATAAATATCTGTTAAATGAATGGACAGGATGAATCCCTCCTGTTCCTTCCCAGACCACAATGATCCAAACTTGTCCTCTACTTTCCTCCCAAGGCTAACACTATCCTGCCTCTGTGTAGCAGTGTGTGCGCGACGTGTATTCAAACTTCCCTAGAGGGCAGACCCTAGTCACAGGATTCAAAGCCTAGCCACTTCATCTTTAAGCTTTAGGCCAGCTCTATCAGCCAGGGGACGAGACAAGCATAACACTGATGACTGCTGCCCATTGGTTTCTGCGCTGAATAGTTAGCTTGTTCCTAGAAGCCACCCATGCATCAGATAGTAATGATGGGACCCTTGTTCAAGTCATTAAGTTGCAGTTCAGCATTATCAAATCTCATTAGCTATTACTTTAACCAGCTAATGCCCTCTATGCTAAACATTGAACAATTTTACTTTGATTAAGTTATCCATCTCATTCTTTCTGATATGCATGTAATTATAGTTCTCGAAGTGAAATTAAGGAGGAGTGGTAACAAGAAATTACTGGTGATGGTGATGGGGAACGGTTGGCTAGTGTAGCGTGGTGTGTCATTTCTTAGCACCAGATGCCATTCAAAATTCTGCATACGCGTGGAGCCAGCATCATACAGAAGAGCCACCTGAACAACCCGGAAAGCTTCAGCTCAAATCCCCCCGAGTCCAAGAGTTGAAATATATTAACTCGTTGGCCCTAAGCGTGCGAGTTACCCAGTGAAATCATAGACACAAAAAGATTCAAGACATTTGAGCTAGCGGACAATTGAAGACCTGGATTTTTAAAAACTCCGATTGTCAGTACGTTGCTTTTGCTGCCAGTCTAGGTGAACTCCACACAAACCCCATGACTTCGGATGGAGGCATACCATGCTAATGCTTCTGTCAGTGAAAACCTTAACTACAGAGCAACTGGACAGTTCAAATGGTTTTTTAATCCGTCATAATTCTCCAAACATTGTAATACAGCATGCTGTCCCCATAGTCCATGTGAGAAAAGGCATGCCACAGGAAGATCATAGGAGCGATCGGCCTTACAATTACTCTGTATGCTCAAATATACTGTTATTTGCTTTTTTTTTCAGTTGTGGCTATTTTAACTGTCCTTTCAAATGATGCAATAAGTGATATTCTTCATGCGAGCATTTCATATTCAATGTGTGAGATGCTGTTGGCAGGACCTGTGGATCTGAGTAGTTTGGGTAGCTTTCTACAGGGTTTGCAAGGCTCTTTTAATATGACTTTTCAGGTGAGTGTGCTCTGTGTGTGTGTGTGTGTGTGTGTGTGTGTGTGTATGATGACTTTCCCTTTTTGGTTCTAACTCACAAATGGAATAAAATTCAAACAAAAGTAGACTTAATCTGAAAATATAAAAAGAAAATATCCAGTCAAAGCACTATACTTTTCAGATAATCTCAACCCATTCTCTGTTAACTTGTACATATTTCCATTAGTCTCTACGATTAGGAAGCTTGTTGGAAAATTTCTTTCCTTGGTGACACCCGGGTTTAGTTTAATGCATAATTGCTTTAAGTTCCTCAATAAAATCATTCGTTATGTAAAATAATCTCCTCCTTTGCTAAAAATTCATGTAGAAATGTTTGGAAAGTGTCCACTAGATGTAATTATTCCTTGCCTACTCTCTTTTCCCTAGCCCCATTGAAAATACACATGAAGATTTTTTTTAAATGAAGTAATTAGTGAGCTCAGGTGATGAGTGACTACATGATCTGGCTGCCTAGCCACGAAAAACTGAACTGTGGATCAACACTGGCCCCGCAGGCAGTATTTATGGGCTGACCAGTGGCCTATGAGGTGGACTGGCATAAGAATTCTAACCAGTCAGAGTTTTATTCAAAAGAGCTTTCAGTTTGAGACTCAAAAAGTCAGCCCATTGGTCAGTAGTGAGAGAAGTAAAAACAGGGTTGGAATAGCTGAGCTAACCTAACAGCAGAGTGGTGGAGTGTGAAGTAGTAGACACTCTTCATGAGAGGACAACGGTCAAGTTCTTTAGAAGGCTCGCGTAGTTTGTTTATTTAAAATAAACTTTCATTAACTGAGATTATACTAAGCATGTCACTATTCTTTTTAACTTGACTGTACTTAACACACGGACCAATGTTTAAAAATTTTCTGAAGTCCAGTCGTCAATGTAGATCAAACAGAAGATAAGAACCTCTTTTCTAAGATAAGAACCAAGGTCTCCTCGTTTCCAGTCTAATGATATTTGCAAGATCAACTTTGCTTTCTTTCAGGAAAGCCTGAGCCCTCAATTAATTAAAACGTTAATTCAAAGTTGAGATACTATTATTTCTTCAGACTTGCTGCTGTCAACCGCATCCACACTATGATGTTATCTTATGTGTAGGAAAGGCCAGTGATGGCTCTGTAAAATGACAGGTAAATTTACGGGTGATATGTAGAAAATATTTGATTGACAAAATGGTACTCCTAGGAATTAGTTGAAGAAAAGCTCCATCCAGTCATTCGAAGCCCCAGTGAGATCAAATTTAACTCTTAACTCTTAAATTGGAAAACAGTTTTTCTTAAATATTTCAGAAGAAGCTTTCAAATGTGCTTTGTATGTTCAGATTTTATTAAATGTATCTCTTCTGAACGAATCTGCTTCTCCACCGGATTTGTCCAAAGATCTGGGACAGTGCCACCATTTCCCTTACCTCTTGGGATAATACCCAAGACTCAACTTTCTAGCAGTTATTATTTTAAGATAAAGAAACTTTACCTAAATTAATCAAAGAAATCTAATGCCTGACACTGATTTTGCAAACTCTAAGCCCTGCATCCCTGCCCAGTGTTTGTGCACTATGAAGTATCTCGATTGGTGGAACCTATTGTAAGACTTTCCAGATATCGGTATGTTCAGCTGATCTCCAGAATCAAAGCAACTTGAAAGAAACTTGGACTCAACTTCTCTGAACCTCTGTGGCCACACCTGTAAAACAAGGAAGATAAAACCTGTCATGCCAACATAATCCTCCCGAATCCTAGAACATGAGAATTGGAAATGCTACCCCCAAATTATCTCATCCAACCTCCCTCCTTTACCTCACAGGTGAGGTATGAGCTTCAAATGGAATAATATCGATGCATTTAGAAGAATACTACAAGATATTAGCATCATCGCTCTTTGTTTTTATTTGAATGATACCATTAATAACTGTTCCAAAGGAACTTCTTGACTCTTCACTTACTGGTTATCTTGATTGGAAAGACTTTGACACTTTTTGTCCTAGTGACACTTTTTGTCCTAGGCTTTAGCTCTATGCAGAATAACAGCTAGTATTTTTGTTTTCATGTGTCTGCCTCCACCTTTGATGATTACATCTAAATTTATCCCCAGAAAAACGAACCAAGAAGACACTTCCTGATTTGTCCTAGGCAGGTCTCATCCTCCTTGTAGAAAAACAGTATGTCTTATCTGAAAAAGCTTTGAGAGATAATCTTGTCTAATGACTTCCTAATGCCAGTCTGTAAAGCAGCTGCATCTGAATTCCCCGGGGGACTTTTGACAAATGTAGACTTTTGTTTTTAGTTTCATTAAGCTTTTTATTACAAAAAAATTCAAACATTAAAAAAAAGACAGACTGTCACAAAGAACAATCAGATACTCATCACCCAAATTCCATAATTAACCACCCATGCCAATCTTGTTTCATTTATATCTCATCCAACTAGCCCTTCCCCTGGATTATTTTGAAGGAAATTTCAGGCATAAAAATTTCAAAATACAAACAATATATATTTTATTTTTTATTTCTTTAAATAAAAATTCCTGGAATTCTAATTCAGTAGGTTTGGAACAGGGCTCAGGAACCTGTATTTGTAAAAAGTGAACCTGATATATAAATTTAGGAACAGCTGCATTTGATTCTCCTTTTTATACATAGAGAAATAGAAGGTAGACAGGGGGAGTCACTAGCTGAAGTTACTCCATTACTTTGTCACAGAGACAGGCTACTGTTTAGAATAGAGAAATATTCGGAAGCCCATTCAGAAAAAAACACTATTTGAATGGTAAGTGCTTTGAAAATAATGGGCTGATACCAGGAGGCAAGGAAGCAACTTTCTGAGATGTCAACTAAGCAATGAAAGCCTTTCCAGTCCACACTGAAGTCTCATGCCTTTGAGCTCAGCCTTCATTGACTGGACTACTCATTTGGAAGTTAATCACAGGCAGCCTTGTGACAGCTCATGTATTATGGAATTGATTTCACTCTTAAGTTGCCTTAACTCTTCAAGTAAATTGTAAGCTTGTGAAGGGTAGGGACCTTGCCTGATTCAGTTTTGCACCACTCTCCTCTCCATCCCGACAGAGCCCTTCATGGTGTCCTGTCACATGTGATACTTTAAAACAGTGCATTACTTTTTACCTTACATCACTAAGAGATTCATTCACATTTCTATACTAATGTGCTAAATGTAGCAAAACAGTGAGTGTGCCTCATAATATCCTTTAATACAAGGGCACCTATGTGTTGTGATTCAAAAGGTCCTGTTGAAATGTCCTAAACCAAAAACATTTCTTCAGTGGCTCACCATACTTCCTGAAATTGCCACTCCTAGTCACCTCTTTAAGTGATCAGATTGAAATCCTAAGGTTCAAATAAGAATGTTAATCCAAGAGCTCCTGAGCATAAATTAGCTAACAGGGCTGATTGTATTTAGGACGCAGATCTCTTGATATCATAAAGGGATCATAGGCCTTGCTTCAGGCCCGTAGCTCAATTAGGATTCTCTAGTGGAGGTCAAGAGGCTGTTGAGTACCTGATGGGTGGGAAAGGTTTTACTGAAAAGGGACATGGTACAGCATAGTGGCTAAGAATGTAGGTTTCGGAGTGATATGATCTAAATCTCAGTTCTGACTTTACCATTTGCTAGTTATGTGATATTGAAGTAGTCACTTAACTTTTCTGAGCCTCATTCCTTCATCTGTAAAACAGGGGGTTAACAATAGAACTTAGCTTACTCATTCAACAAATCTGAGGGCCTAGTATGTGCTAGGTGCGATGCTGAGCACTGGGGATACCACAGATAGCAAAGCCAGATAAGGTCTCTGCACTCCTCAACTTAAATTCTACATTTTAGGATTTTGCTGAGGCTTACACGAGATAATGCACTTGAAGAATTTAGCATGGTGGCTGGATCTGAGACGCACAGAAAACATTACTTATATTTATGGCTTTTATTAGCCAGGAAAGAAGGTGAATGACACCACAGAAAAATATTTCACAATTTGTCCAAGATTCATGCTGCATGTGTAGCAGTAAAGAAAAACCGTGCCTTGGGTCTCCCAAGCCTATGGGGAGGCTAGAAGCAACCCGCAAAAAGACGTTTGAAGAATGGAGAGAATACTCTCTCAGCCAAGTAGATATTCTCATTTCTGCTTAAAACCACAACATACCAAAAGAAGCCCTCTTACCACAGCAGAGAATGTCACGTTGGGGTCTAGTTGAACCAGAATGTTTACATGACATGGATATGTATAGTAGCTAGAGCAACTGAGGTATGGTGGGTGAGATTTATGTAGTTGAGGCAAAGAGCTTGTGAATTTTAAGGAATAACATTTGTGCAACTGCAGGCATTGAGGGTAAGAACTCTCTGTGATGAACATCGACAGGCCTGACACTGGGAAATTATCTCTCTCTTGAGAACTAACATGGAATTCAATATGTAGAAAATGAAGAATAGCTACAAGATGATGAAGAGATAAATTATAACAGAGGAGGAGAGCACAGGGCTTACCCCTGAAGGCAAGACTTGAAAATCCAATGTAAAATATCCAGGGAAGCACGCTGAACTTCGGCTTGGTTTAGGCAGAAATTGATAGTGGAGAGGTGAGGTCTAATCTGAAAGGTAGGGTGGGGAAGCAGTACCCAGATGTCCAATGGTCATACCCAGTGCGTGAGATAATGGGTATAGGACAACAGCAATAACTTTAGTCCCCACCTATTAGTATGGTTGAAACGTCTAATATATTTTCTGTCCTGGTCAGAACTAACTTAATCATTTGGTGCAGCTGAGTCTACAGACACTTTACATTAGTGACTCCAGCTGGGCAGGCCTGACATCAAGTGTCTTTGTTCTATTTGTACTGTAATGGATGAGGAAAGATAAAACTCAGGAGCTACAAGGTCAAGCTTAGCAGGTATGTATCAAAACATCTGAACACATATACAACAGGACTCTCAATCAAAGATCCAGACACAGATATACAGACTCATATTCAGGTCCACATTCAGGAGTCAATATCTAATCATTTCTCAAGCCACTGTTTATTCCTACCTTCCCTTAATTTATTTAGAAAGCTAATACTTATGCACAGCATATATTCATGGCTTAAAATAAAGGACCATTGAATAAATCTAAAGATGAGCTCTAAACCGGTCTTTTGCCTACGTTCTCTTTCTCTTCCCGCAACTGACTAATGCTAGATTCCAAAGGTCACTTGTCTTTAGCAATTACTCTGAAGCACTACATCCTACCTGCAGCCTTTTAAACGTTCTAGCCTAAAGAGGATTCATTCTATTTTCTTGGAAATAAATGTGAACTGTCAATCGAATGCCACTAATAAACGTTTCTAATTGATGTTTGAAGGGAGGGAATTTTTTTCCCTTAGGCATGCTGCCTTTTGTCTTGGTCAGTGGCCTTGTTGTTTATAAAAAAAAATTATTTGTGCATTCAGAAAGCATAGGATGAGAGTTAAAGGAAAATATTTCACTTTTCCTTTTGTCAAACTGGATAAAGGCACCATTAGTACTGAAGGGTTTTATTTTTTCTCATGATTTATGGCCAGTATATTTTAATAGCCAAATCAAACACAGATTCAGATGTCAGTTTCACTATAATGGGATGAAAACATCTACCCCATCAAACCAAATTGTATGTCGGGAAGTTTGAATTTTGCTCCTTCCATTCCCTACTTCAGTGCCCCAACATTTTTTAAATTGTAAAATGAGAATTATGGCGCTTGCCTCCCAGAAGTACTGTGA
Organism: Avahi laniger; assembly: GCA_963575035.1. NCBI lineage: Eukaryota > Metazoa > Chordata > Mammalia > Primates > Indriidae > Avahi > Avahi laniger. Next base: position 26,237 of record CAUYSK010013642.1, on the reverse strand, counting down.
AGATTAGGGTAAATAAAATAACCATTGTGGTTGTTGAGGGAAAAAATAATTAACATCCAATTTCAAAGCCCAGTGAGAAATAAGATACAGGCTTAAGGCAAATGGAGATGAAAATAACTTTATTACCAATAACACTGAACTCAAGAGTATAACTTTCATATGTGGCCAAGTGGTTTTAGTAATTCTCTCCTCTCCACCTCTTGCCTTTGAGATGGCTCACCTGACGTAGTTTCAGTCTACAGAGCAGACAAACTTACCCAGAATGTCCTTTTACTTCTACCCAACTGTAAAACACGAACCAATGGATCTATTCAGATAATTCCCTTTTCCTCCCATCAGTAGGATTGCCACATCTAAGCTATACAAATACAGAATACACAGTTAAATTTGGATTTCAGGTAAACAGTAGATAACTTTTAGTATAAGTATGTCCCATGTAGTGTTTAGGGTATATTTATACTACCAACATTATTTGTTGTTTATCTGAAATTCAAATTTAATGGGACATCCTCTATTTTATCTGGTATCCTACCCACAGAATGAAAGTGAGGAAGGGTGGGAAGAGAATTCCAGAGTATTACTATAGGAGGAAAGTTATTCAAGAGGCCATGGGAATGGAGGATTTGCCTAACAATCACGCGATATGGGAGCACAGTGCCTAGCACACAGTATGTATTAAACACATGTTTATTGCTTTCCTTCCTGCCTATAAGAACCCTCATGGTAAACTCATTTATACCAAGGCATTAGTTTCTTACTATGATGCTCTTCTAAAAGTATTTTTCCTTTAAATGAGGTCCGGGAGGAGATCGATGCTTAACTCACAGAAATTCTTCTCTAATGATTGATTTTCAACCTTAACTGAGCATCATAATTCCCTGGGGAGCTTGTTAGAAACACAAATACCCAACATCCCTCTCCCCAAGTTTGATTTTGGGGTAGGATCTAGGCATTTGTATTTTTAACAAGCTTCCCCAGGGATTCCAATGCACAGCAAAGTTTAAGGCGCATCATTCTAACATATAAGTATGGTGTCAGGGAGCAGGGGATTGGTATATCCGGGGAAAGGTGTATGCCTCTACCCAACATGTTACCTGAGAAACGATTATGCCAGCACGTGGACTGCTGGTTTAGAACCACTGTTTTAGAACCATTGTTCAGGACCGTCGACAGAGGGAAGCATGCCTTTCTTCAAATCTTAGTGGCAACAGGCCTAAGCTCCAACAGTAAAATTTTTTTATTATTATTATTTCAGCATATTATGGTGGTACAGATGTTTAGGTTACATATGTTGCCCTTGCTCCCCCCACCCCCCCCCGAGTCAGAGCTTCAAGTGTGTCCATCCCCCAGACGGTGCACATCGCACTCATTATGTATGTGTATACCCATCCCCTCCTCCCCCTCCCATCTGCCTGACACCCAATAAATGTTATTCTTATATGTGCACTTAGGTGTTGGTCAGTGAAACCAATTTGCTGGTGAGTACGTGTGGTGCTTATTTTTCCATTCTTGGGATACTTCACTTAGTAGAATGGGTTCCAGCTCTATCCAGAATAATACAAGAGATGCTAGATCACCATTGTTTTCTGTGGCTGAATAGTACCCCATGGTATACATGTACCACATTTTATTAATCCACTCATGTATTGATGGGCACTTGGGTTGTTTCCACATCTTTGCAATTATGAATTGTGCTGCTATAAACATTCGAGTGCCAGTGTCTTTTTTATAGAATGTCTTTTGTTCTTTTGGGTAGATGCCTAGTAATGAGATTGCTGGATCAAATGGTAGTTCTACTTTGTATCCCTTTAAGGTATCTCCATACTGCTTTCCACAGAGGTTGTACTAGTTTGAAGTCCCACCAGCAGTGTATGAGTATTCCAATCTCTCCGCATCTATGCCAGCATTTATTGTTTTGGGACTTTTTGATAAAGGCCATTCTCACTGGAGATAAGTGATATCTCATTGAGGTTTTGATTTGCATTTCCCTGATGATTCCAACAGTAAAATTATGAGCACTGAAGTACCTGAGCAAGGTCATTCTAATCAGGGGTTCCTTCTAGTACTCTTCAACCACATCAGACAGTGTGTGTGACTGGCTCTTGAGAGCAGACCTCGTCAACCATACCATTCCCTTCTCACTGCAGAGTACAGTCCCACGTGAAAGGGCTGCAAGGGAGGGAAGCAAAGGGAGTAGAGGGTCAGGGAGTAGTAGGGAGGAAGTGTCAAGGAAAACTTTATGAAGACAGTGAGTTGTTCTTCAGTCCTTGAAGGGTGAGTAGAAATTTACCAAGGAGAAAGACAGCAAAAAGGTTAGATGCATAGAGATCAGAAGACAAGAAACTACTAGAGCCAGAGAAACACTGAGACGAACAGTTGAATATTCTAAAACTAAGAGGAAGTTTCGGAAGAAAGCAGAAATAGACAGACATAAGGGGGAGAAAGGAGAGAAGGAAAAAAAAAAGGGAGACAGATAGACACGCACACATATGCACACATAGTTGCATTTATAAAGAGACATACCAGGAAGAGAGAGAAAGCAGAAAAGGGACAGAGAAGGAGGTACAAATCCAGATTATAAAAATAGTTACAATCACCCTTACTCTAGGATTTTCACTGTCATTTAAACATGGGATCACGGTGAAACAAAACACCCAATATACATATCCTTTCTCAGAAGACTAGCTCAGGCTGAATGCGTAGGAAATGAACACCACATTTGCTCATTCTTGATGACATTTGCTACTTACAAATGGCTGTTTTCAGGGGAAATATTGATTATAATTCTAAAAGTAGGCAGATGCGTCATTAATATACTTAATAATTAAGAGTAGAATCTTAATACAGTATTGAGAAGTAAGGCAGGCTTTTTCTTGAACTTGATCTAAAAGCAGAATCTCAAATAGCTGCCATTGCAATTCGGCAGTACTACGATGCATCCTCCTCCCCAATTTCTATTATTCGAATTCATGTTCTTATTTTTATGAAACTTTTGGAAAGCCCTTTGCATCCGATGAGCCCAACTGTTAAGTGTAGGTGATTTGGCTTCTGCTCTGGGCGATGTTGTCGAGCACACCAGCTTCCTGGAAGAAACACAGTAGAGGGAGCTCAATTTTGCTTCATGGTGCTTAATATCACTTCAAGGTCTTTTCCCTTCTGTTTCTTTTTCCTCTTCCTCTTGAATCATAAATTCAAATAACCACATGTGTGAACATTCAAAGGAACACGGCTCAGCATGTCTTTGTAAAGGTACAGAAGACAATATGGCATTACACATGCTCAATATGCTGTTTTGAATTCTCTAGAACTTTGTTGCTCCAAAATCAAATATCTTCAGCTAAAGGGAAGAGTATGTTGCTCAGTCAGAAACATGTAGGTGCCAAGTTTGATTCCTTTTCTGTATCTTTATCATTTTCAGCACCTATTTTGCAACCTGAGGGGTTTCTTCTTTCTTTTTGCTTTTCCATTTGTAGTTGGGAAAGTAAGCAGCAGGTGAGGAGTCGCTGTATCTGGGGAAAGGTACTGGATGATTTCTCTTTGAAAAGCTTGCATTAGCTAGAGACATGAACCTAGGATGGGAACGCAGCGGGGTGATAGCTGGCGTGTACATGAGACCTCAATGCACAAAAGACAACAGGCAGGCAAGGAGGGCTTGCCCGTCTTCTTCCCTGCCTTGACTCAGGGGAAGTGCTCACTCTATTTGTGGATAGGGAGTGGAATTAAGAATGCCCTAAGCAGAATCATAACTGCAAAGAGTCTTCTACTGTTTCCCTGTGACAAAAGCAAGTTTTTCATTCCAAAGGAATGCAAGCATTTCCAAAAAGTACCGGCCCTTTCCTCAAGGCTCCTAGTGGCTTGCAGTTTCTACTGCAATGATATTAGCATCTGCAATTCTTGTTTTTGATGAGTATTGAGCTCATGATTGCTTTCTCTGCCACCGCTACCGCCGGTGTCCTCACCCTGGTACTGCAACACTCACCGGTGCCCTTGTTCTCTCTCATACTTGTAATCTATTTCTCCCACCTACATCTTTGTTCTGCTGCTCTTGATTCTGGAGGAGAATCTTTCTACCACGTGGTCATATCCTTTTCCTATGTCCTTAGGTAGCTTGAATGATGAATTATTACAATTATTTTGTACCCTCGATCCAAAGTAGACTGACTCCTTCAGGTTGATAATTCTTTAAGTATTAGAACAATTTCCTCTAGAGGGAACCATGAAGTATTTGAGTAACTTTTGGCATTTCTCATTGACCATTAACCACTCTTCCAAGATAAAAACTATGTAAGTGCATCTCTGCTACTTCCTTTCCCAGAACACTTCCCTCATGAATAAATCAATCATTCACCAAATGTTTATTGAGCACTTTGCTAAGTACTGGGGATGAAGTGGTGAATGAGACACACAAGGTTCCTACCCTCACAGAGGTTACAGTTTAGTGGCAGAACAAGAAGCAATTACATAAAGTATAATAATTCTTATACAAGGGAAAGCAGATTTACAATTGAACCCAACAGAATTTCTGAGGAAGTAACACTTAAGATGAAATATGAAGGCATTTTCCAGGAGAAAAAGAAGTCAGGCAGGAGTGGAGATTGTTCCCAGGGGAAAATCTAAGGGAAAGAGAGAACCTGGCAATTTTGCAGAATTGCAAAAAACTTAAGCATAACTGGAATGTGGAGTGTACAAAGGGAAGTATGGTAGGTAAGAAAAGTCTGGATGATGGAGAACCTTGTAATCCTTCTCTTCCTTTAGACTTTAGCATGAGGTAGCAGGAAGCCAGGTGCAAGATATAAACAAGGGCTGACTTGATCAGGGTTGCATTTGGAAAAGCGTACTCTAACTATAGTGTCACAGAACCAACTGGAAAAGGACAAGACAAGGAGAAGAAAAAACAATTAAGAGGTTGTTCTTGTAGTAGGCCAAGCTACAAGCCATGGTGGCTTGAGCTAGGGTAGTGGCATGAGGATAGAGCAAACTGCGCAGATTTTGAGAGGTAGAATTTACTCATTTTAGATGTGAGAGGATAAGGAAAAGAAAGAATCAAGATGGCACCCGGTTTCTGGCTTGGGCTACTTACTAGGGGAACAGCAGTGATGTCACTTATTAGGGAAGGAAATACAAGAGAAGTAGCAGGTTTGGAGAGGAAGATGATTTCAGTATTAGAGTTTGGAGTTTGAGGTATCATTAACACATCCAAGTGGAGATGCCAATTAGACAGTCAGATATAGAGGACTGAAGCTCAAAAGAGGGGTCAGAGAAGAAGCCAGATTTTTGTGAGCATGGGAGGCTCTGAGCTAGCCCAAGAGGAGCATGCAGAGTAGAAAAGCATAAGACCTGGGACGTGGTTTTTAGGAACATTTGCCTTTAAGGACTGGGCAGAGGAAGAGAAGCTTGCAAAAAGTCTGAGAAGGAGTAGTCAGGCAAATAGAAGTAAAACTAGCAGAGGGCAGGGTAACAGAAACCAACACAAGAGACAATTTGAAGGAGGAAGGTCAAATGTCAAGTGCTGATGGGAGGTCAAGTAAGATAGAACAAAACTAAAAAGAGCACTTTAGCTTTTAGGATATGCAGGCCACCGGCCACCATGGTTAGGACATCCTCAGCGGAGTTTTAGTAGTGGGGTGGGCACCGGGAGTCCTGGGGTTGGACCGAAAAGCAGAATGCAGTGGGTTGAGGAGCGACTGGGAGACAGGCAAATGGAGACAGTGAATCAAGACCAGACCACTCTTTTGAAAAATTTAGCTGAGAAGGGAGGAGAAAAATAGAATGGTATCAAGAGCGGTAAATAGACTGTAGGCAAAGATTTCGTTATCGTTGCTGCTGAACGACTCTGTAGTAGAAGTGAATATTTTATTTCTACTTATTGACTATGACATGGAATTTATGTTGACTACAAATTCCTTCTCTTGGGGGAATGAATCCTTGGGCAATACAGAAAGAAAAGAGACTTGAGCATGGTTTAAAATGCAAAAGTCTTTGTCCTGAATTTCCCAGAAGCAAGTCAGTCCTGAAACGCCTTCTTCGTCTCTCCCATGGGACCATGGGACTCGCATGCACACAGCACTTTTGGTGATATTCCTTGTCACCTCAGAGTCCCTCTGGTGAGTAAATAGATGAAACAAGCCCCCACACCCCCAGCCCCCTGACCAGGATGCTGCATTATTCCTTTAGAGATATTCCTAGCAATCTTCTTTTTTCCTTCTGGGAGGATAAATTATTAAAAAGCATTATTTCTGTTGCTAGTCACTCACCTTTTCCATGAAAATGAAAACACATGTTTGCTTTTATTCCTGTATGAACTTAGTTTTCATGCCTCCAAGAGAAGGAATTCACAGTCTACATCCATTCCAGGTCATAGCCGAGGATTAGAAATCAAAGTATCTATTTCCATTCCAGAGCCCTGTAGAGGTTAACTTTTCCTGTTAAAACCCCAATTAGAAAACTATTTTTGAGTTAGAAAAATGCAAACGTGTTTCTCATCAGCATATTATCTTTCCTCTGATCTCTCTGTCAATTTTAAGACATTTTTCTTCATCTCCTAACTAGGCATAGCAATTAGCCCTCAATAAAGATTTGAAATGTGCTAAATTTCGGGATTTCAGAGATTTAGAGTTTTAATTCTGATAATCAATTGAAAAAAAAGTCCCTTCTTAGTGTTAACCTTTCTATATACTCAAATTGCTGACTCACTTTGTGTTAAGAACTTTAATATTACAAAGGAAACAGAAATCTTTTCCTATTTCACTCCTGGCATGGACAGTTTAATCCCTAAAGAATTCTTTAGCAGTTTGGTCCTCCCTATTGGTTAGGAAATGGGACAATAGGTTTCTTCCCTGGATTTTTCAAAGGCTGTAAGTCCCTCATGGTAGAAAGAAGAGGGGAGAGGAAGGAAGGAGAGATCGATGGCACTCAAAGATAGCGACCGCTTTGCTTGGCAGTCTCAAAATGAACTTTCCATCATCTTCTCAGTGTTTTCTATCCACCAAATTTGCCATGCACACTCCACTCTCCCCAGATTCTCAGAGCTGAATTCGAGCATAGACAGAGAGAAGCAGTGGCTGCCTAGCTTACTGAACAAACAGGCTATTGAGCAGAGCTGGAAATGCCTCGTACCTGCCTTCCTCCCCGATCTGGACATCATGTTGCTGTCCCCAGACACACTGGACAGGCCCTGCAGCCTTGTGCCTGGGCCCTGACCCTCTTCCTTGGAACAGCTTTGCCTCTTCCAGAGAAATTCCCTTTTGAGCTACCTTTTCCATCATGGGATTAACATGACGCCTCCATACCATCTATCAAAGATGCTGACACATTTGCTTCCGAGTATGGATTGGGTGTCGTGCCGTGCAGGTCGTGGAACGGTGGTGAAGAGACCCCCATCTGCAGCTCACAAGGCATGGTTGGTGTTGGCTGTGGTGGTAAAAACCACTTTCCCGGATGGCTAGTAAATTGCCACCCCAGGAGACGGTAATATTAGTGAGCCTCTCTAACAAGCTTGAATTGTAACATAAGGCAGTTCATTGTTATGCTGCAGAATGTGAAATCTTAATGCTTTTGCTATTCAGACTCATTTCACAACATGATTTACTGCAGCTCTAAGGAGCCAGCAGAAAGGAAAAAAATAAGGGAGGTGGGAGAAAAAAGATAGTTCGGAGTGGAAACACAGATGAGCCCAGCTTTGTGAGCAAATTTCGCTGCCACCGATAATGTAATATTTTGCTTTGATTAACGCTCTGTCTTGTTGAGTGTGCGCCGTGTCCCGGCAACTGATTCTTCAGCCCAGTCGCTGATTTTCTTTTTCTGGATTCCACTTTCAAAACAGGCGTCGTGCTGTATGCAAACCTAGGGAGAAAAGGAGGAGGAAAGCACCACACAAAAGGTATGCTTCTGTCCAAAGTCATGCTGAACATGTTTCCCTTGCCAGGTTCATTTTCTCCTGTCAAAAATTTCTAAACAGATGGTGGAGGAATTGGTGTTTGACCAGACAGTTGGGCAATCAACAGTGGAAACTAATTGTCATAGAATTCTGCTAATGGGACCTATGCTGATACTCGCTGACAAAACATAAGTTTTTTGTTACTAGTATTCGGTATTCTCTTCAGGAAGAATGAGTTAAAAGAGATAACTAGGTAACTGGTTCTAGAAAATACTACTCACTTCAGGAGGACGCTATTTCAAATGCTGTCCGACGTGGGTAGATAGTCCATCCTATACCATGGGGCTGGCATGACTGTTGATAGCAGCTACTTGAAATAAAAACTGGCCTTAAAAAGTTATTCTGTGGTGATTACGCTGAGACCACGCTTACCTCTAAAGTCCTGGGATGCTGGGATGACTCTGAATCAAAAAAAAAGCCCACAGTGTCAAAATAGGAACTTTTTGTGTTAAATAATATGCTGAGAACTACTGACATCGTTGTCAGAATTTGGGATTTAGCCTGCAATCAAGTTTAGTGGGTGAGTCCCTCCGTATAAATTATGAGTTACTATTTTCTTGTGGGTATACAACTGAGCTCAGGAAAAAAAAAAAAAAAACTTCTGGTGTGGTACGTAGCATTTCCAGAAGCTTTCGTAATATGGTCATGCGATGAATCTTGGTTAACTCTGAAGACAAAGAGAAAAACTTCCTCTGAAACAATTGTTTTTCAGATTTGGGACAAAATGAAAGGCAAGGTCGCTGGGTGTTGCCCTTTTAGGATTTTTTTATTAAAAGCTTGACTTTGTAAAATAATGTTCATCTATTCACTGAGATGGCAGGAATAGGGCAATCAGAGACCTTCCCGCTTTTGTGTCTCCAGATGTGACAAAGAAAACTCACTGATGCCTTAGTTGTCACTTTAGAGAGTAGACAGACACTTCGCCCATGTCAGATTACTTTGGTATCTCTCTACTTATGCAAATTGGATCAAGGAGGCCTTTCTATTGACTGATAAGTGTTCATTATGTTCTCTGTCAGGGTTATAATACTGTGTAATGCAATTTAAAATGAAACATAGTATATGCACAATGAGAAAAGAAATGTTGAAAACAAATGTTACTTTATGTGCTGGGTGCCAACATCGAATACAGGTTACTTCTAAAATACAAGTTTGCATTTAAACGTAAGAACATTAGCAAGCATTTCATTTTAATTATGGGGAATCTTACAACAACAATAGCGTACTGCATTCCAATAGGATTTTTATAATGAGCAGCCTTTGTACTACCTTATAGCTTCCTTTTGAGTAGTAGGATCAAAGCTAGTGTGTTATTTGTCCCTGGTGAATGTAGTAGAAATGGAACCCGTGATACAAATGTTAATAACTCAACAAGAATCCCATCTGTTACAAAATCCCTTTATGTCTTGTCCATTTCTTAGCGCTCTGTCACAGACCTATCAACTTATGAGTAGCAGAGCACTTTGCTGTGATTACAGTAGTTGAACAGCGATGAAGTAGAGGGTATATTTTTGTGTTTATTCCAGTCCTTCTGGGCCTGAACGAAAGCATCTGGCTGTGGCAGGGAGCAGAGTGCTTACTTACGGAGAGGGAGGAGTTACAGTGGTCAGGAAGACAATGGCATCAGGGGACCTCTGCTGCTGGCGGATTCACCTGCAGTATTGGCAATCTCAGGTCCCCTGTGGCTTTCGCAGTGAGTAACAGCACCGGGGCAAGATAGAGGAAGTGGCTGAGACTTTAGCTGGAATCGTAGGGCTGAAATAACCTACAAACAGCCAGGGCGTATGAAACGCTTATGATTTTGCCTCAGGTTTGTTATCACAACCATTTTCATGAGACTTACCAGTGAGATTCAAATATTTCTTTGTGGGCAGCTAGTACAGGTCTTATCAGCCCTAATTTCCCTAGTAACCCTGGCCGGAGCGGGGGTTGTCTGGCCAACACTAAGGAGCACCTTAGAGCAAACTCCGAAGAATCCAGCAGACAAGGGAGACCATTAATTGGCTCTCAGCTTTGCCACCTGTTTATTAAGAGCTGCTGGCCATGTGGCCAAGAGCATGAATTTTGCCATCAGCCAGATCTGGGTTCAATTTCTTACTTGGAAACTTGCCCCTAGGCAAACTGCTTAACCCCTCAAGTGTCACTTTTCTCATCTGATTCATATAAATCAATGCAGATCTCCATGGGATTGTTAAGAAGATTAAATTGAAAAATTGTGACAAGCACTCAGCATAGTGCCTGACACATACTAAGTGCTCAATAAGTGGTAGCTGCTATTATAAATGGAAAATTATGTATCCCCTGTAACAACTGGCATTAGTAGTATTACTCTAATTCAATATCATGCTCTAAGAAACAGTAGATTTTCTTGAGAGGAGCATAAAGAACCACGTGCTAACCTGTCTTTACTGGGAATCTGAAACCTCTAAGTGGAACACAAAGTCAAATAGTTTGCAGGGATTCCAAAACACTGGTCATCTGTTTCCAAAACATCTGGGAAGCCTTCTAAAAATACATATTCCCAGGACCCGCCCCCAGATGGTCTACCACAAAATTGGACGAAGGAATGTCCATTCGTGTCACCAAGGGATGGTGACACACAGCCAGCATTGAGAGCCACTGATTGAGAGTGTTTGTCCCAGGACTTCCTTTGATGCAGCACGAAGGACAAGAGGCTGTGGCAAGAAACTTGATGTGAACCCAGAAATGAGCAGTGGTAAAGATGGCAGACAGTGTGACTGGGAGGCTGGCAAGAGTCCAGAAAGAATAGAGATAGAAGATAAGCAGCTGGGTGGAGAACTACAAGGAGAGCAAGAAGGCAGCCAGCTAGCCCATCCAAGGTGCCAGGAATTCTGGAGAGCTGGCAGAGCAGGGTCCTCCAGACCCGTCAGAGGGCTACTGCAAACCGAGGCTCATGAGGTAAACTGTGCACGTACTTCCTCCAGAAACTAAAGGCCCTTACACGACGGCCTCCCATTCAGCCAGCCTCACCTTAAAGGGCTACTGCACCTTTACTAATATTGTCTTATGTAGGTCCCAACGGAGATAGAAAACCACCATTGCAGAAGTTGATTCAGGAGGGAGACCAACAGACTTGCTACTTTTCTGGTTTAGGGGAAAGATTCATTAAGCTTCCTTTACTTACACCTACGATGACTGACTCTCCCCATAGTCCCATTCCAATAGTTAGAAATTGCCCGATCAGACTCAGACTCCTCAGCATCCCCATACTGTGAATTGCCCTTGGCCATTTTGCAGAGCCAAGTGCAAGTTCAATAGTATCTATTCGATATTTAGAATTTATTCATTGGGTGGATCGTACATATTGAGATGGTGCTTATTTCTTTGTACACTGCAGGCTATTTTTGTGGAATATTTGTGTTTTCTATACAGGGCACTTAATAACTTGTGCTGATTGACTGAGGCTAAGACAGTACAGGTCCACCTGATGACTGTTTTTACAGAATTAATTAGTGCTTATTATCCTGCATACACAATATGATCATGGGTCTGTACTCGAGGCCTGACTTGGCCACTTTCTCTATGGCTTTAGGCATGTTGCAGAGTTTTAACCCTACTTTGGACAGCTAAATAACCAGGAAACCACTTTATTTAACATGTAAGTGGCAACATTTAAAGGTACGTGTGTCGTGAGACTCAAACTTTTCATTGCAGTGGGTTGCATCAAAATTCTTTAGTGTACTGAGGGACCCCACAGCACGTAATTCTCTCCATCTTCATCGCCACCACCCTAACGTAAGCCATCATCTCTCACTTGAACTGCAATAGCCACCTGACTGGTCACTTCACATGCTCGTGTGCCCCCTCCTGAAATCTGATATTTGCATTCCAGGAAAAATCATCTTTTCTGAATGCAGATCTGATCTTGTCCACTTATTTTCCTTCCTTCCCGATCCTGTGCTAAAACTTTTGAAAGGTTGCCATAGTTTTCAAAGACAAAACTTCTTACTATGACTTTTTACTATGACCCAGGAGGGTCTGTCCTCTGTCTACCTGCCTCTCCAATGTCATCATGCACTGGGATTTTCCTCACTCTTCAAGCATCAGCCACGTTTAAGACTTTAGTCCCTGCTAATTGTGGCCATGAGTTAGTGTGCAGATACAGTTTCACGCTCATGCCCAGCACTTGGGCATTTGCACGTGCTATTCTTTGTGTCTCATTTTTAGCAGTTACCATATTTTATTGGTATGTGATTATTTTTATGATAATATGAATGGCATCTGTGCTCCCCACTAGAATATAAGTTTCACAAAAGTACGGACTGTTTTTGTACCTCTAGGGCCTAACATAGTGCCTGTACGTAATAGGCAGTCAGTAATACTTGCCGAATGAAAAAATGAAAACAGTCTAACAATCAATACCCATTTCCTTGTTAAGCTTCCACCTCCAATTTCCTGCAACTTCAATACATACCAAAGTATCCACTACTCTCAGGCAGGTTAGACCACACCCATGTATGGCATATCCTCTGTGAGCATCATTCCATGTTCCAGACCTCCCTGCTCCCAAATGAGAATGTACCTATTCGGTGTCCTATTTCTTTAGAACTCTAGTCTTGAAGCATCAGAATAACTCATCAAGAGGAATGCTTAACTTATATCCAAGCTTTCAGAGATCATATCTTAATTTAAGAGAAGGGTTCTTTTGGGAGAGGGCAGGGCGTGGGATGAGGCTGTGTCATAGAATCTATCAAAAACTATGAATTCTTTCTCTGTGTGTATCTACAAATGTATACAGACATCCAAAATTTTGTATGCACTTTTAGGGTGTTCATAGAAGAAAGTCTGGTAGAATTGGGCTACCTGGGGAATTTAAGTCCAGGCTATGTGTTGCTAAACCGGAAACCTGGCTTTTGACAGGGATAATTGTTGAAGCTGAGTGATGGGTACAAGAGGGTTCAAAATACTATCTCTAATGTGGTATCTGTTTGAAATCTTCCATTTTAAAGACTTACAAGCTAAAATGTCAATCCAGTATTTTTTTAAAAAAAAGAGGAAAGCAGAAGCATGGTTTGTGTGAAGAAATGTTTGACAGTTTAAGATTTCTTTAAGTGAGAAATTGATCTTCCCGTTCACCTATGCTTAAATGTTTAGCATCACCTTCAAATCCTTCATCTCTCTTGGCCTCTTAATCAATTACTGAATTTCATCAGTTCTATCTCCACAGCTCATATACCTGCCTTTCACCCCCTTTCATCCCCCACACTGTCATGGTACTAGACTTCATTACTTCTCCCCAAATCCAGTGCAGAAAATCTCCCAACCTGGGATGCCAAACACCCCTCCCAAACTTTTCACTGATCCTTCCCAATGAAAGTAACCTCCCTCTTTCTCTTGTCTCCATGGCACTGCTCACAACCTCCCTACAATTCCACTCATTCCAATTCACAAAAGTATGTATGCACATATCTTTATGGTACTTAACTGATTTTGAGTCACAGACTTTTTTAGAATCTGATGAACATTGTAGACTCTCTTTCCATGTCCACCTGCCCCCAAAATGCATGTAAAATCCTATCTGTCTCAATTTGTTTGTGCTGCAATAACAAAATACCTGAGACTGGATTATTTATAAAGAACACAAATTTATTTCTCACAGTTCTGGAGGCTGGGAAATCCAAGATCAAGGTGCCAGCATTTGGTGTCTGGTGAGGGCCTGGTCTCCTGCTTCTAGGATGGAGCCCTGTTGCTGCATCCTCCAGAGGGGAGGAATGTTGTGGCCTCACATGGCAAAAGGGACAGGACAAAGTCACTTCCTCAAGTCCTTTTAGGAGGCACTAATCAATTAGTGAGGGTGGAGACCTCCTGGCCTAATCACTTCTGAAAGGCACCATCTCTTAAATAACACCACCGTGGGGATTAAGTTTCAACATGAATTTTGGAGGGGACACATTCAAACCATAGCACCATCTACATGCACAAATACTTTCATTTACAATTCTGGGGGCTTTTTACATCCCCAAGATAAAGATCTCTTGGTTTCAGAGTGTGGAGCATCCCCCACCTTCCACCCCACATAGTAAGTGCTCTCACTAGAGACATTTCGGTACCACACATTGAGTGATTCCACACTGACATTCTCTTTATACCCCTTATTTTTACATTTCTCCCCCTCAAAGTACAAATGAAATAATTTATCTAATTTGTATTGGCAAGCAGTGAATTTTCGTGATAACTACAAAGGGAACAAACAAATGAATCACACAAAGGCAGCAACATCCCTCTTTTCTCCTCTTCCCCGCCATCTTGTAACCCCATCTGAAAGTGATCTCTCCTTTCTTCTGGACTACATCAGACTCATCATTTTTCCCCTTCAGTTGATCCATATGAAATTGCCATTATTCTACTATTTTTGAGCTATAAAGCTTGCAATGTCATATGATCTAACCAAATCTCATGGGTAAAAAAAAAATCTCATTGCAGAGCTTTTGAGGATACGCATGGCTGCTCTCCTCCCACCTCAGGCCTTGCATGCAGTTGCTGCTCAGTGAATGCTTATGGGATGAATGATGTCTACTCCTCGACACTTTCCATTTAAAGAGATATGGGTGAATAGAATTCAAAGAAAGCGTGTTTGACAATACTTAACCCTTTTGGAAGCTCCTTGACTGAAAAGACATTTTTAAAAGGAGTATATGAAAAACACTGACAAAATATGCACCTACCACTTTTAGGTCATATAATGAAGACCCTCCTGGAGAAAGCAAAATGATGTTACCTGCTGAGCAAATTGCATGGTTGCCACAGAAATAACCCAACCCCATATAAACTTGAGAAAAGGAAGCAAATACACCAGCCAAACCTCCTCTTTTGTCCCTTGGACAAAATTCCACACTGTGAGAGTGTTCAGAAATAAACTCTTAGCAGCTACTGAATAAAAGGTAGCCTGACTGGTATTTCTACCTTAAGAGACCATCTAATAAGTAGCAGTGGTTCCATGAAGAACATGGACCCTTTCTAAAACTAGTAGAGATCTGGTTGAACATGCCTACGTAAGTATTACCTAAAATTTTCACAAAACACAAAATATATTTTTTCGAAGGAGAGGGATAGTGGATTTTGTGAGGAGATTACATATCTTTACCAAGAAATTTACACACGTAGCACGTTTTGCTTTTTGCTTTTTGCTACAGTGATCTTTGCAAGGAGAGACAGTATTTGTTCTTGGAATGTAGCCTGACCCATTTTTTTTAAAAAATCCAAGATTAAAGTATTTTTTAGTTTCTTCACTGACAAAATGATAAATATTTTCCCTAATACTACTTTGCTGATTTTGGTGTTATATTTAGACGAAGTTGAATAAAAATACTTATTTAAAAGACCAGAAGGTATATCATATTGTTTATTTTTATTTATTTTTTTTCTAGCTTTATTGAGGTATGATTGATGAATAAAAATTGTATATATTCAAGGTATACAACACAATGTTTTGATATACATATACATTGTGTAATGATTACCACGATCAAGTTAATTTACATATCCATCACCCCACATAGTTATCTTTGTGTGTGTATATGTGTGTGGTGAGAACATTTAAGGTCTTAGCAAATGTCAAGTATACAGTACAATATTATTAATTATAGTCACCATGTTGTATATTGGATCTCCAGAACTCATTCATCTCATAACTGAAAGTTTGTATACTTTCCCCCTTTTTCCCCCACAACCCCTTTTATTTTCTGTTTCTATGAGTTCAACTTTTTCAGATTCTACACAAAAGCGAAATTCTGTGGTATTTGTCTTTCTGTGTCTGGCTTATTTCACTAACCATAATGTTTTTCAGGTTTATCTATGTTGTTACACATGGCAGAATTTTCTTCCTTTTTAAGACTGAATAATATTTCAATGTGTGTATACACACACACACACACACACACACACACACACATGCACATACAACCCACGTTTTCTTTATCAATTCATACACTGACAGATACTTAGGTCATTTCCATACCTTGGCTATTGTGAATTATGCTGCAATGAAAATGGGAGTGCAGATATCTCTTTGAGATACTGATTTCATTTCTTTTGGACATATACCCTGCAGAGGAGTTACTGGATCATACAGTAGTTCTATTTTTAATTTTTGAGGAAACACCATACTGTTTTTTGTAATGGCTGTACCAATTTACATTCCTACCAACAGTGTACAAGGGCTCCTTTTCTTCACATTTTTGCCAACTCTTTTTATCTTTTCACTTTTTGATAGTAGCCATTCTAACAGATGTGAGATGATATCTTATTATGGTTTGTTTGTTTGTTTGTTTGTTTTTAAGACAGAGTCTCGCTTTTGTTGCCCGGGCTAGAGTGAGTGCCGTGGTGTCAGCCTAGCTCACAGCAACCTCAAACTCCTAGGCTCAAGTAATCCTCCTGCCTCAGCCTCCCGAGCAGCTGGGACTACAGGCATGTGCCACCATGCCCGGCTAATTTTTTCTATATATTTTTAGCTGTCCAATTAATTTTTCTTTCTATTTTTAGTCTTGCTCTTGCTCAGGTTGGTCTCGAACTCCTGAGCTCAAATGATCTGCCCGCCTCTGCCTCCCAGAGTGCTAGGATTACAGGCTTGAGCCACCGCGCCCGGCCTTATTATGGTTTTGATTTGCATTTCTCTGATGATTAGTGATGCTGAGAGTTTTTAAATATAGCTGTTGGACATTTGTATGTCTTCTTTGAAAAAAATGTCCATTCATGTCCTTTGTCCATTTTTAAAATAGAGTTATGTGTTTCTTTGTCATCGAGTTTATGAGTTCCTCATATGTTTTGGATATTAACCCCTTATTAGATACATGGTTTGCAAATATTTTCTTCCATCCTGTGGGTTCTCTTTCCATTTTGTTGATTGCTTCCTTCGCTGTGCGGAAACTTTTTAGTTTGATGTAGTCCCATTTGTTTATTTTTGCTTTTGTTTGGTGTGCATTTAGTCTTATATCAAAAAAAAAAAATTATTGTCAGCTGGGTGTGGTAACTCACACCTGTAATCTTAGCACTCTGGGAGGCTGAGGTAGGAAGATTGCTTGAGGCCAGCAGTTTAAGATCAGCCTGAGCAAGAGCAAGACCCTGTCTTTACAAAAAATAGAAAAAATTAGCTGGGTGTAGTGGCACATGCCTGTAGTCCCAGCTACTCAGGAGGCTGAGGCAGGAGGATCGCTTGAGCCCAGGAGTTTGAGGTTGCAGCAAGCTATGATGATGCCATTGCACTCTAGTTGGAGCAACAGAGTAAGACTCTGTCTCAAAAAAAAAAAAAAATATCGTCAAGACCAATGTCACGGAGGCTTTCCCTTACGTTTTCTTTAGGAGTTTTACAGTTTCAGGTCTTATTATGTCTTTAATCCACTATTTTATGTGTGTGTGTGTATATATGTGTATATATATATTCAAAATAGCTGATTTAGTCCGGTAAGTCCAATGTCTGGCTTTCCCCAGGGATAGTTTCTATTAATTGTCTTTTTTTCCCCTCATTTTATTTTCTTATTTTTTTCTCATTTTACCTTCTTTTTTTCCCCCATGAATATGCTTTAATGTGGCATCTATTCCAATTATTTCCATGGTAATAGGTACATTGAATCATTTTCTTGAAGCAACTTAGTAATTTTCAAAAGAAACCAAATTAAGTAAACTATACAAATAAAAAATGCTGGTTTTTCCATATGAACAAAAAGGCCAAATGTCTTCATATTGATTTAAAATAATTAAGAGAATTATGTTAACCTTCTTTATTCCTTAAGAGCAGTGGTAAATATTTAACTACAGACTCTCCAGAAAAACAACAATAACAACAACAAGAGCAAACCTACTTGATTTGTAGTCTTTGCCAATTTCCATGCTGGTATAAATACTCCCATTACAGGCTGATCTCAAGCTGCCCAAGTAATGTCTCCGAATACAGAGCTGGGAAGAAATGCATAATAGAACATCATTCATATAGAATTTCCATGATACAGATAACAATACAGAAGCAATACAGAAGCAGTAGGTGTAAATAATTTCAAGAGCATGGTTGATAAAATGTAATAAAATATTTAGGAAGAGGTGGTTTTTAAATATTTATTACCTTTATTTTATTTTTTAATTTTAATAATGCTTTATTTAGCACAATATATCCAAAAGATTATCTTTTTAATATGTAATTAATATGAAAAGTATTTTTTTGTTATTTCAAAATATTACAGGGTACAAATGTTGTTGGCTACATGGATTGCCTTTGTGATGCTTGAGTCAGGGTTATAAGTGTGCCCATCACCCAGATAGCATTCATTGTACCTGTCAGGTAGGCTTCTTGTACCTGGATGTCTAAATCTCTAGCAAGACCAGGGAAATTTTCCTCAATTATTCCATCAAATAGGTTTTCCAGCCCTTGTGCATTTTCTTCTTCACCCTCAGAGATGGCTATGATTCTTATATTTGGCTGTCTTACATAATCCTGTATTTCTTGTAGGCTTTGTTCATTCATCTTAATTCTCTGTTCTTTATTTTTGACTGACTGATTAAATTCTAAAGAGTTGTCTTCAAGCTCTGAGATTCTTTCTTCTGCCTGGTCTAGTCTATTCTTAAAACTTTCCACTGTGTTTTGCATTTCCTTAAATCAATTTTTCATTTCCAGAATTTCTATTTGTATTTTGTTTAATATGTTGATCTCTTTAGTGAATTTTTCATTCATTTCTCGAATTGTCTTTCTGGTTTCTTTAAGTTGGTTTTTCATTTTCTCTTGTATTTCATTGAGCTTCCTTACAATCCATATTTGGAATTCTTCATCTGTCATTTCAATATTTTCGTTTTGGTTGGTATCCATTGCTAGAGAGCTGGTGTTCCCTTTTGGGGGTGTTCTTTCCCTCTGATTTTTCATACTTCCGGAGTTCTTTTACTGATTCCTTCTCTTCTGAGACAACTGTCACTTCTTGTTTTCAAATTTTTTTTTATTTAGATGGGGCTTTCACCTTCCTCACTTGTAAAGGAGTGTCTGTAGCCCTCAAGCTAAGAATGATTTTGACATTTTTTTAAAGGATCACAAAAAACAAAAACAAAAAGGAAAAGAAAAAACAATATATGGCAGAGATTGTATGCGGCCTACAAAGTCTGAAATATTTATTATCTGGCCTTTTACACAAAATTTTTGCTGTCTTCTATGTTAGAGAATGGAGTTGAGGGCCACTATAGTGACTGGAATTAGAAGGAGGAAATTCTGGAAACGGAGGAACCATAGATGGGGGGGGACCCTTGTAAATTTTCTTATAAACTCCCCTCTATCTCCATGATGCTCAGACTAGCGATTGGCTTCAGGGAAAAATTGTATAAAGGTGACCCCCAACCAGCATGATTTCCATCTTTCAGGGGTCAAAGCACGTTCCATTCTCTCATAGCTTTTATTTTCTCTCCAGTTTCTTCAAGTGGCAGTTATGTTTATATTTTCCCCAGAGTTTATAATTGTATCTCTGGGAATTTTAGTAGGATACAATCTACTATTCCATTCCAGAGCTTGTCAGACTCATTTTTAATTAAACAAACTATAAATTAGCTTAAAGAGGATGATAAAATTGGGAAATCAATGAATTCTTACACTCAGTTTGTTCACCCAGGTGTTTCGGTATAGAGTTTTGGGCTAGACTTTGTCACCTTACCTAAAGGAACATCTTTTAATTTGCACATGTGTCTGTGGAAGAAAACTGTCAAAATCATCAGGATAAGACCATGCCTTAAATATTCATTTTTAAAAATTCTACTTCCAAATCATAGAATCAGAAAGCTGGAACAGACCTCACAGGATGCACCCAGTATAGAAATCTCCCTTACAACATCCCTGATGGGTGAGTATTCAGACTCTGATTAAATTCTAAAAATTAAAAGCTACACAGTTTATATATTTTTTGTAATATATCAATGCCCTTTGATTCCAAATGCTTCTCTCGCAGCATGAGGTGGCTAATGTCACTAGACTCAAGGTTTAGGAACTGCTGAGCTGTGGATCAAAACCAGTTTTCTTCCATCCCTACTGGAATCAGGTTAGTTTTAGCCCTTGGACTATGGAAGCAGGTCTGGCTCAGACCTGAGCCATCTCCTTTTTTTAAAAAAAAAAAAAAATCATGAATGATATCCAGGAATTTATGGTCATTTTTAAGGGCTGTTCTAAGTTCTGAGCTAAATCCCTCCAGGTAATCTTTGGACTTGAGGAAGCAACTCACACTGGTTGCCCAGAGAACGCGACAAATATACCATTTTCCTGATGTACTGTTCTCTAGTTTAACAGTGGGCTGGCGCACCTGTGACAAGTAGGAAACCAGAGATATCCACTTACAAAACCATTCTACAGTAAACATACTAATTTAGGTGTGGCAAATGCATTTTTCAAAGATGTTTGTAAAACGGCTCATCTTCCTTTTCTGTCAGCTGAATTTTTTTTTTTTTTTTTTTTTTTTAAGACAGAGTCTCACGTTGTTGCCCAGGCTAGAGTGAGTGCCGTGGCGGCAGCCTAGCTCACAGCAACCACAGACTCCTGGGCTCAAGCGATCCTCCTGCCTCAGCCTCCCAAGTAGCTGGGACTACAGGCATGCGCCACCATGCCCGGCTAATTTTTTCTATATATTTTTAGCTGTGCAATTAATTTCTTTCTATTTTTGGTAGAGACGGGGTCTCGCTCTTGCTCAGGCTGGTCTCGAACTCCTGTGCTCAAACAATCCACCCGCCTCGGCCTCCCAGAGTGCTAGGATTACAGGCGTGAGCCACCGCGCCCGGCCCTCAGCTGAATTTTTAATACATTGAAAAGATTCAAATTAAAATAAATATTTTCAGCATGAGTTGGTCCCTTCAGAGGAAACCTTTAAACCACTTGGTAAGATACGGGGCTATGAACTTTAGTTGTTCTGCATTTCTGTCTACTGACTGCTACACATGTGCTTTAATGGGTAAAATGGCCATCATGTATTAACTCGTATCCCTAATTTCATGTGCAGGTTTGTGCTGTTGCTCTGGTATTATAATTTTACAGATAAATAAAGACTACATCTTAATATTTGTTCTCTAATTTCATTGCAAGGTACAGGGAAGTCGTTAGTCATATGAAGATTTACAACTTGAAAATATAGTTTCCAGCTAAGGCAATATATCACCCAGAAGAATTCTGGGGAAGAATACAAACCATTTTCATCTATGTTAATTACTGTGCTATCTTACTTTCATTTCTACTTATGTGCTTGAAAGATTTGCTTGCCCACAATCTCATTCTATTTTCTGTATCTGCAAATAAGATATCTCAGGAGTGTCTGGGCCCTATATTCCTCAAGTGAGAAATTCAAAGATAAAAGAGAGTCTTTGGTTAAAAAGAAAACACCTAATCCATATTTTTGGGGTGGAGGAGATAGAATTCTATCATAGATCTTAGGTTTAGAATACCCTAAATCTACCATATCTAGGTTATAAGCCAGAGAAACTTTAAAACTTCTTAAATTTCTCTTCTTTCTGAAAGGTGAGAGAGACAGAGAAAGAGAAAGAGGTTTTTGTGTCTTGTTAAATACCATATTTAAGCTATAAATGCTAAAACATAAATGTCTCTTGAAAATTCCTTTTCTAAAATAGAATGTGGGAAGAAATCATGTTTACTTGAACGCATTGTGTGTATGGGTTTGCATACGTGTTTGTGAGAGCCAGACCAACTGGACATTTGAACCATTTCTCTCATCAGTGTTGTCTACAAAATTCATGCAGTGCTCTATAAAGGAAAGACAAAAAAAAGTGCTCCTATTCTTGCAAGAGTCAAACCACTCCTCAGTAGTGTTACATTAACAGGCCTTTGTTTGCACTTCAAGGGGTGGAGATGGTAGAGGTGGAGGTGGGAGAAAGCAGGTTCCTGACCCCAGCAGCCACTACCAATGGAAAGAAAATTATTTTTAACACTTATCAAAATACAATGACAGCATCTTTTTTAATTTGGTCCCAATGCTCAGTTTCACAGTGTCTTGTCTCCATTGTCAGAATTTTATAAGATTTATTCCCACCGCTTGCTTTGTGTATGAAATCCAGGTAAAAGCAGCAGTAGAGACAGTTTTCTTGGGGTTCAGTGGGACTATTTCTCCCAACTGTGATATTGTTGGAGATGCTCTACTAGTCACACACACTGACCTCTCCTCCAACACCCATACACACTCCAGGAAGGGAAAAGGGAAGCTTTGTGTATAAAAATGGTGTCGTTTACTGCCAAGCTCTATAGCTTTATAGAAATAGCTACTTCCTAAGCAGCCCCTATAGGATTTGAGGCCTAGAGATAGACCTAGAGGCTAGTTATTGGTTGCTTTCATGCTGATTCAAAGTTCTGCTAATTCTCAAAGGAATATTTACAGAGAATTGCCAAGAACTGTCAAAACTCCATTAAATACATTATTAATGGTAACTAAACTCTCTATGCTTATAGGAGATGCCCCAGAGATATTAGTCACCCAGTAAGTCACTGGTTATTGAACATTAGCCAAACGCCCTAGTCTATAATCATCATGTTGGGCAGAAGCTAAATGCTCTAGTTTGCTTAAGAAAATATTTCTCTTTTTCCCCATCCACGGGCATGTATAAGACACAGGTCAGACTTGCATTGCAGTGAGTAAGAGGGACTATAGACATCGATTTGCTCCTTAGTTGAAAAGAACAGGGGAATCCTTTGCTGGAAGTCCAAAACATTTGGCTATGATGAGACTTTACTTAATAAAAAGAATGTTGATTCATGCCATTTTAATGACAGCCTTCAGCTGAATAGCCCTCCGATATGGACCATTCATAGATTGGCTGGCATTTAAAATGGATGGAGATGGACAATAAATAGACCTTAATAGTATTTCTTCAAGGGGGTGGATAAAACTAAATATTTTTGAGGCCTTTATGCATATGTAATTTAGTGCTTCTTACAGCATTATTAACATACAAAGCTCTCAGTGCCTATTTTCTCTCTTAAACGTGCGCTGCATTTCACCACAGGCACTGAAAAACCTGCTACATTTTATAGACCAGGCAGACATCAGAACTGTAGCAATAGATTTTTTTTTTCCTATTTGGGTTTCATTTGTGTGTCACTCATCTATAATAAGAATCTGCCCATAATATCTGTTTTCATTGCCTGTAGATTTCTTTCTTTGTCTGCTCACCAAGATGGTTAATCAAATGATTTTTACAGTGAAACAATGCTAGACTCAAAAAAAAAGGTGTCAGTGATCGGATGTGAAAAGAAAATTCACTCCCCAGCCCCCATTTTTAAGAGGGTTCAGTTAATGCTTTAAAGACATCTGAGTAATTTATTTTACATAGCTTTCACCCAGATATTCCGTGTCTAAGAATTCAGCATAAGAAAATAATCACGGTTGTGCACAATGTATATTCGCAAAGTGCTCATCTCACTGCTGTTTTCAATATCACAATATTGGAAACAACCTAAATGCCCCACAACAGGGCATTGAGATTAAAGAATTAAGAGTGCAAATGCATGAAAGTATACTATTATGAAGATATTACAAATGAAACCAGAGAAATACATTTTCTGATCAGGAAAGAAGCTTAAAATCAGTACATATATCTCCAACATATGAGTGTGTATGTATGTGATACACACGTGTTCACACTATACACACAGTTTATATAAATTCACCATTGGTTCTGAGTGGAAGGATTTTGAGTGATGAGTGATTTCTGTTTTCCTTTTTTTCTTCCTTAAACAACTATGTAGCTAAAAAAATATGTAGGTCAACGATTTGGGCTGTGTTCAGCTGGGCGGGGGGGTGCCACAGATCTGGGTCAGGCTCAGGGGATCTTTGCTGTGGCTCTTGCGTGTGTCTGTGATTGGCTGCTGGGTTGGCCGGTTGCTGGTTAGCTCTCTGCTGAGATGTGGTCCTGTGTCCTCCAGTAGACTAGCCTGGGCTCATTCATACAGCAGCAAGCCAGGAAGCCCCAGTGCATGAGTGCATTGTAAGCTACTGCTTTTTCTTCTATTTTTCAAAAATTTTTAACTGTAAAAAACATCTAAAATTTACCATCACACTCATTTTTAAGTGTACAGTTCAGTAGTGCCAACTATATTCATGTTTTTGTCTTGCAAAACTGAAATTCTATACTCATTGAACAACATCTCCCTGTTTTCTCTCCCTCCAGCCCCTGGCAACCATCATTCTATTATCTGTTTGTATGAGTTTGACTAATTTATTAATAGATATCTCACATAAGGGGAATTCTAAAGTGTTTGTCTTTTTGTTAATGGCTTATTTCACTTAGTATAATGTCTTCCAAGTTCGCCCGTGTTGTGTGATAGGAATTCCTTCGAATAATATTCCATTGCATGTATATACCACATTTTCTTTATCCATTCATCCATTGATAAGCATTTGGGTTACATTCACCTCTTGGCTATTGTGAATAATGTTGTAATACATATGGGTGGGTGTGTAAATATCTCTTTGAGATCCTACTTTCAATTCTTTCGGATATATACCCAGATGTGGAATTGCTTGACTATACGGTAATTCTATTATTAATTTTTTGAGGAACCTCCATATTGTTTTCTATAGTGGCTGCACATTTTACATTCCCATTAACAGTACACTAGGGTTCCAGTTTCTCCACATCCTTGTCAACACTTGTTATTTTCTGTTTTTTTGGATCAGAAATTAGTGGCCCATTAGTGAGGGCCTATCCTACTGGGTTTGAGGTGATATCTCATTGTAGTTGTGATGTTCGTTTTTCTAGCGATGAGTGATGTGAAGCATATTTTCATATGCTTCTTGGCCATTTGTATATCTTCTGTGGAGAAACGTCTGTTCAAGTTTTTTGCCTCTGTCTTCTTTTTGGTGTTTTATTTTCAGTACATTTAATTTTCTGAAATGAGAACTTATTACTTTTGTACTGAAGAAGTTATTAGGGATAATAATAATAAAAACCAATGCATCAAGCAAGTTGTTGCAGTAGAGAAATGGGCCAATGGAGAGTGGCTAGCTGGGGTAACTTATGGGTGGGGCCACTGCCCTTATTTAAGATTAAACAATTGAGGAACACTTAAGACAACACAGACAGAGGCGACTTCCATTCTAAACCAAGGCCCCTCTAGCTTTTGTGGATCAATTAGCTCCAGTGACATAAAACAGGGCAGACAGAGGACTAAGTAATTGACACTCAGCAACGCAGCCATGAAACAGCAACAGTCTGTGCCCTAAACCCATGTGGGACACTTGGTGATCTTGTACACAAAATCTTGGTCTGGCTAACTGCAAATGATTATTCTCTTAGGGATTCTGATATTTAGGAGGAAACTTTATTATGTACTTAAGGTTTATGGCTTTTATCTGACCAATTCAGAAGAGGTAACTAGCTAAATCACCAATAATTGTGTAATCTGGGTTTCAAGAGATGCTCCATAAGCATTTTAGGGTGCAACTCTATGTTAAATAAAGATAAGCAAAGAAAAGCTAATAACAGGGCTTTAATTTTAAAAATTCTGTCAAAAATTTAAAGCCCCAGAGTTAAATGGTCAATGATGTGGATTTCCTAAAGGGCTGGACTAGCGACAGTACTAGCAAACTTGCTGAATGTCATCGAGGCCCTGAAAGGAAAGAATGGGAAATAATGGCGTTCGAATCTCTTACCTGGGAATGCAAGCTCTGAATGTGATTTTTTTGGAGGAGAGGCTAATATGATCGAGTGATCGAGCAGGTGTACACATTCATTCTGCAGAAGCAAATGCACACTGGACATGCAAGGTAATTATGGGGAAGAGGTACTGGGTTTAGTGAGCAAATCGTATGTAAAAATAGTTCTATTCCTGCTTTTGAACTCTTTCTCATTGAAGGCCTAGATAGCGTGCATGTCAAAGTCCCATACTCGCTCTTATTACACCACAAATCTCTTCCAGTAAAGTCCTGCCCTTCACTCTCGGTATCAGCTCATTTTCATACCTCTGTCTTTCTTTGTGTTAAGGTTCCATTTCTCTCTTCCTTCACTCTCTGAGACCTCACTGAAACTGCATATTGGGCCACATTATGTTCTCTCACTGTCCACCTCCTCTGCATTTCACTGTTTCTTTCTTTTTTTTTTTTTCTCAACCTGATAAGCAGCACTTTATGACCAGCTTATTATCTTACAGCTGTACATTTTCGATCTCATTTTCAATCATTCCTTGCAGTTTTTTTTTTTTTTTTTTTTTAGACAGAGTCTCACTCTCTTGCCTGGAGCGAGTGCCGTGGCGTCAGCCTAGCTCACAGCAACCTCAAACTCCTGGACTCAAGCAATCCTACTGTCTCAGCCTCCCAAGTAGCTGGGACTA
>CAUYSK010013641.1:0-15054 GCA_963575035.1 Avahi laniger | reverse complement strand
TGCAACGTCAAACCCCTGGGCTCATGTGATCCTCTTTTTTTTTTTTTTTTTTGAGACAGAGTCTCACTCTGTTGCCCTGGCTAGTGTGAGTGCCGTGGCGTCAGCCTAGCTCACAGCAACCTCAAACTCCTGGGCTCAAGTGATCCTACTGCCTCAGCCTCCCGAGTAGCTGGGACTATAGCCACCATGCCCGGCTAATTTTTTATTTCTATATATTTTTAGTTGTCCAATTAATTTCTTTCTATTTTTAGTAGAGACGAGGTCTCGCTCTTGCTCAGGCTGGTCTCAAACTCCTGAGCTCAAACAATCTGCCCACCTCGGCCTCCCAGAGTGCTAGGATTACAGGCGTGAGCTACCACGCCCGGCCTCATGTGATCCTCTTGCCTCAGCCTCGAGAGTAGCTGGGACTACAGGCATGTGCCACCATGCCTGACTAATTTTTTCTATTTTTTTAATAGAGACGGAGTCTCACTCTTGCTCAGGCCGATCTCAAATAATCCTCCCGCCTTGGCCTCCCAGAGTGCTAGGATTACAGGCGTAAGCCACCACACCGGCCTAGCAGGGACACTATAATTGTAGCTGTTGGCAAAAGAAGTCTGTGTTTCACTTGATGATTAACAAGAACTGATGGGATGTTTGGGCAGATCAATACATTTTTTAAAGCAAAATGAAGCTTGAAAAAATAGATTGGTTGAAGCTTGGAGGCCACAAAGTTCAAAACAGGTACTTTATCAAATTCATTCTCACATTCCCACCATGAATGAAAAATATTGGGATTTGAACGTGATGGTATCAGACAACTCTCTATTCTGAGCAATGTGGGATTCAGTTGAGTCTACTGTTATGTAGGTAATGCAGACAAATCTGCTAATACTGGTTAGTGGTAATTTTTAAAATCCTTGCATTTACAATCAGTTTGATAAACAAAAGGGATTTTCTTTCTTTTTTAATTGAAAAAGGTAGCAAATGAACACTGTCAACATTTCATAGTGGAGAAATAAAAATTAACCAACCTGCTCCCAGAGGTGCCTGTTGTTAAGCATTAAACAGTTGGTGTGAATCCTGTAGACATTCTTGTGCCTGTATAACCATATCCCCGGGCTTATACAGCAGGACTTTGAATAACATCATTTCTTTCAACAACCTTTGGTTGTACCATTGATGAGAAAAAAAATCGATTCCTGGCGGGGGCCATTATCTGAGTGGAGTTTGCACATTCTCCCCATGTCTGCGTGGGTTTTCTCCAGGTACTCCAGTTGCCTTCCACGTCCCAAAGATGTACAGGTTAGGTGAATCGGCAGGTCTGCGTGGTCCCATTCTGAGTGAGTGTGGGTGTCAGTGCGCCCTGCGATGGAATGGCTCCCTGTCCAGGCTGGGTTCCTGCCTTTCACCCTGACCTGCCAGGATAGGCGCTGGCTACCTGTGACCCTGAACTGGGAAAATGGAGTAAATAATTATCGTGTTTTTATCTTTCTTAAATGTATATATAGCTTGCATTTATTTCAATGTTTAATATTAGAAGTGTTTTGGGTCTTTAGTTAGAAGTTTGGTGATGTTTTGTGACCAGAAATATACCAAGGATCTTAACTCTTGTTTATATCAACTAGTCTATAGTAAAATTGGTTATGTTATTTGTTCTGCTTAAAGTCACAGTTTCCAAGAACCTATAGACATTAAGGGAGGACTTACTGTACATACACACATAAATGAGATAATATTCTGCAGCTTTATAAAACGGTTTTAAGAAAGATATATCAGTTGTGTTTTAGATAATACATTACCCTTGATTAAATACTTCATGCACCTGAACAAAAAAAAAATAAAATTATTGGCTTGGATGTGGAATAGCTGAATGATTTACTTTCTTTATAAGTATGCATTTTATTTAGCTAATAAAGAAACTGCTATTAGATAAAGCCTAATTGTACGAATAAGGAAAATGACCTGAAACCTAAGTGTCTTATTTGGAAATGAATTATGCCATGATAGTAAATTTAAGTATGCTCTGACGATTTTCATAATTATGTTGGAGAAATAGGCATTTAGAATTGTCAGCCAACCTTTTCATCTTGTCCAGTATCAAGTTCAAGGTCTTCATTTGGCTGCATCGTTGTTGTTCGAAGAATACAGAGTGGAACAGTCTAAGTTAGGTTTGCCCACATGAATGGTTTAGATTACATCCTTTTCTGATTCAGGATGCCCTTCTCTTTAGCTCTTACCCTCAATCAATGCACATGCCACTGGACTGCTCTAATATAAGCACAAGTGTAGAATAACACTACTCTTTGAAAGTGACTTTGCTAATTAAATTAAAATGCCAATTCGATGCTTTGTTTTTAAAGTTCAAAAAATAAACTCAAAGTTTTAAATGCTCTGGAAAATGATAATAGATTGAGCATCTGTATTTACTTTTCCTCTGTCCTCAAAACACTCTAAAACAATAAATAGTAAATTGACTTTACACACACACACACACACACACACACACCCCACCCCCCCCAAGGATAAATAGAATGGGAGAGGAAAAAACTGCAACAAAACGTTTTAAGCTGAAAATCCAGTGGGTGAGAGCTAATTAATTAAGGAGATACAGGAAAGCAGAATTCTGAGATGGGAAGCAGATAATCCTATGGGTCCCAATTTACATTACAGAACCTTCAAAGAGTTCAGCCGCTGGAATCACCAAGGTGAGGAGAAGGTCAAGCTAGAATCAAGAGTTGAAAGTCTGTTTAAGAAGCAGTCAGATCCTCAAATCTCCCACATCTGAGCAACTTACACCTGCCCTCTTCCCTCCAGTAAAAAACTGGAAGTTTATTCTCTGGAGAGGATAAAACAGTCTTTAGGCTGGGGAATTCGGACACAATTGAAAACATTTACATAATGTACGTGAGCACTCGCCCAACCCCACAAACCTCCTTCCTCTTAGCTCCCAGAGCTCTGGCAGTCAGGCTTTAGACCCTCCAGGAAGGAGACTAGAAGATTCTTTTGGGGGGAATCTTCCCAGCCTCAGAGGAAAGAGCTAAACGTTCCTGCAATGAAACAGCTGAGTGGTGTCATCTGATAAGATAAAGCCTACAGTAGATAAGCCCCAGCTACTCACCAGAGGTCCCAGTCAGCTCTTGGTGTCCCACTCTTATATGTGAGCAGATAACCAAGGATCCAGACTCCTACAAAACATTGTTTTATTATTTCAGTGTTCTGATTGGATTTGAACTTCATTTAAAGAGTATATAGATGTATAACTAGTCTGATCAGCTGCTAATATATTTTGACATCCCTTTATTTTTATACCCAAGAATCAGTTCACTTTTTCTCCATGTTCCATATTTACCTTTGGTAAAATTTTGTCATGTTCTTCCTCATCTGTTACTGAAGTGTTAGTGTTTCCACCTACCTGCTTGGTGTAAGTTGCTCTTTTAGTTTTATTCCTGTGGATATATTTTGTAGGACTCTTATGGTTTTTTTTCTTTTTTTTTTTTTTGTGACAGAGTCTCACTCTGTTGCCTGGGCTATAGTGCCATGGCGTCAGCCTAGCTCACAGCAACCTCAAACTCCTGGGCTCAAGCAATCCTCCTGCCTCAGCCTCCTGAATAGCTGGGACTACAGGCATGCGCCACCATGCCCGGCTAATTTTTTCTATATATTTTTAGTTGTCCAGATCATTTCTTTCTATTTTTAGTAGAGACGGGGTCTCGCTGTTGCTCAGGCTGGTCTCGAACTCCTGAACTCAAACAATCCGCTCGCCTTGGCCTCCCAGAGTGCTAGGATTACCGGTGTGAGCCACCTCCCCAGGCCTCTTCTGTTTTTTTTCTAAACTCCACTGCTCACATCCCACAACATTATCTTCCCATCATTTCTTCTTCTTTTTTTTTTATTTCAGGATATTATGGGGGTACAGATGTTTAGGTTATATATCTTCCCATCATTTCTGACAGAGAATAGACCTGGGATACCCCCAAAATGTGGCCTTCAAATGCCGGTTCCTGTTCACACCTGACTCCCACTATGAAACACTTTTAACATGAATGATAACAACCCAAACAAATAGGAAAAAAGGAACCTCCAGGAAGCAGAAAGTATGTAATAAGAAGAATGTTTCAGGCATATCACAAAGGCTATCTTTTATCATCTTAGAGAGATAAGAAATTGTATTACATTCAGGATGCTATTAAGGGGGGAAAAAAAAGAATAGAAAAGAGCACTTAAAATAAAAAAGATGATAGTAGAAGTGAAAACTCTTTAGAAGAGCTGAAAGGTAGGGAAATATATATATACTTTTTAAAGATAGAAAATAGAAAAGATAAGAAAATTAGAGGACCAGTCCAGGAGGTCCAACAATGAAAAATAGGAGTTCCAAAAAAAGAAAGCAGAGGGCATGGAGGGGAAGAAATAATGACCTGATACAAGAAAATACCAAAGAACTTGAGGGTATTGGTTTCTAGATTGAACGGGCCGAGGACTCAACATAAAGATGAAAATAGACTCACATAGAGGCACATGAAATTCGCACACTGAGGCCAAAGAGAAACAAAAACAACAACAAAACAGGATCAAGAATCAATATGCTTGAAGCTTTGACAACACTGTAAACTAGAAGACAGTAAAGTAGTTCTTAAAAATTCTGAAGAAAAAGTATTTCCAACATAGTATTCCACATCAAGACTAGCTATAAATGAAGTGTAAGGGGAGAATAAAGACATTCTTATACATGCAAGCTTTCAAAAGATTTATCTTCCTTGCTCTCCTTTTAAAAGACGATGAGAGGTTATGCTCTACCAAAAACAAGGGAATTATGTAAGAAAAAGGAAAGTATGGGATATAGAATGGGATCCAGCAAGAGAGAGGCAAAAACATCTCCAGGATGCCCGCGCTACAGCAGTGTGTAGGGACCACCAGTCCTGCTTGGAGCAGGCCAGTGGGCTCCGGAAGACACTCCTCAAGAAGATAAAATTTATGTATCTGTGTAGCTGAGTGTGTTTAATGAAAGTGTGGATGGAGAGTTTGGAGTTGAAAAGAAACCCAAAAAAAGGACCACAGATTGTTGGAAAGGAAAAATAAGCATAGCTCTTTAGCTCAGTTGTGAATATCATATACCTAACGTAAATTTGAATATTGCACTAAATAAAATTGTAATATAATGATATCAGAAGGATTAGGGACAGGATATGTGTGGTATAAGGTCAGGATTGTGAAAGAGAACTTAATCCTCACCTTCTACTATGGGAAATTTACAGATAATGGCTAAAAATGAAAAATCAAGATATAACAATATGAATATCCCCCAGTGTCAAAAGATCAGCTGAAAGAATTGAATGTGGCTGTCTTAGGGGACAGCGGTAGGTGGCAGGGGTGGGACTGCCAATAATAATACTTTAAACTATTTGTTCTTGAAATTTTGTTTATAACTTTAGTAAAAATAAAAATACATATTTTAAAAATAAAGTTTTAAAGTTACTATGCTTAATATAGTATTTTATCAATTCTAAGATGTCAGGTTCTTTCACATTTTATAATGTCACTGCAATTAGGATGCATCTTAAAATCTATGTTGTCTTAGATATAATGAATTTGATTGTTCAGGATTTTGATATCGAATCTTATTTGTGGGTGGCATGAATATAATACCCTTTTTTTTTTTTTTTTTTTTAGATTGCAGGCCTAAGTCTACCTCTTCCTCCTAAAAAGTTGATTGGTAACATGGATCGTGAATTCATAGCTGAGAGACAGAAAGGTCTTCAGAACTATCTCAATGTTATCACCACAAATCACATTTTGTCTAATTGTGAGCTGGTTAAGAAGTTTTTAGATCCAAACAACTATTCTGCAAACTACACTGGTAAGCAAAGGATTCTATGAGCTGTGGTCACATGGCTAAAGAGGCACTGTATTTTGCTGGACAGCATGTGGGAGAAACTCTACTTCCAAATAGGGAAATTTGTTATAGGATATTATTTATTTACTAAGACTCACTTAATTGTAGTTTACTACAGATGTATAAGAAGAAAATAATTTACTTCCAAAATGTTTCTAAAGTCTGCACAGAAAAATATGAAAGAGAAACTATCATGTCTGTGTACTTACAATCTTGTCTTTATTATCTCCCCTGACAGAAGAGAGAGTAAATAATCCACAATAACGTATACAGTGATCCCAATTTGATTTGTATTTGGCTCTGTTTTTGTATATGTAATACGTAGTGTGTCTGGTTTTCCTGGGAATTTAATTTAAACACAACACTGATTGAGAAGGGTCCTTTCTGTCTTCCCATTTGCTCCCCGAGACCCACTCAGTGCAATGCACAGGAGGTAGTTCTCTTCCGGATCTTTCCTGGATCAGGGCAGCTGCCAAGGGCTGAGGTAGAAAGGGCTTCTCTTCCAAGACCGATCACACACAAAGCCGGCATCAAAACCTAAGCCTGATGTCAGCAGAATGAGGAACTAAATATTTAATACACTCTGGTGTGGCTTTGAAGAGACCAATAGAAACTGTTGTAGAACTGAACCAATGAATAGCATTTAACTGATTTGTTAAAAGCCAAACCAGGCTTTGGAGGCTTTCTAAGTGGAACTCTGGGTATTGTTAACTTCCTTGCTTAAGAGAATAGATTGTATCAGATAATTAAGTTCTCAAAACATTGCCTTTGAAGTAATTAGAGGGAGGCATTCTTTTATTCCTGCTTTAGAGAGAGGGAATTAGAGGCCTACTTATCAGGCACCAAACTTTTCTGCATATTGGAATCACCTGGGGAGCTTTAAAAAATCCTAATGCCCAGGCTGCATGCATGCAAATTAAATCACAGTCTCTGTGAGTGGGGCTTGTAGTTTGTAAAGCTCCCCAGGTGATTCCAATATTCAGCCAAGTTTGACAACTACAGCCCTTGAGGCCTCTGCTCACAATGTGGTTCTCTGACCAGCAGCATTGGCATCCCTGGGAGCTTGTCAAAAGTGTGGAATTCAGTCCCCATCCCAGACCTCCTGAATCAGGATCAGTTTAACAAGGTCCCCAGGTGATCTGCACGCACTTGAAAGTGTGAGAAGCCTTCGCTCTAGAACGTACCTGCCATTTTGTAATGGAAGCGCTGCGTGGGGCTAAGGAGAATGCCTTTCCACAGTGTAACCAAAAGAAGGAAAGTTTATTTGAAACTCACATTTACTATAAGTTACAAAATCGAGCATTGAGTTGTTAACAAGGATTCCATTTTTGCCCCACTCGTTTTTTGGTTCACATAAAAGACATCACAGATAGGACTGGGGCTCTTGGGACAGTTCAGATTCTGTCAGAGTAGCATCTTTTGTGGCTTTCAT
Source organism: Avahi laniger (assembly GCA_963575035.1). Classification (NCBI taxonomy): domain Eukaryota; kingdom Metazoa; phylum Chordata; class Mammalia; order Primates; family Indriidae; genus Avahi; species Avahi laniger. The sequence goes on along the minus strand of CAUYSK010013641.1, from coordinate 7,750 downwards.
TTCTCCATACTTCGCCATGATTGTTCCTAAAATTGTGAGACAGCAGGCCATCTGGATCGACTTATCAAATCAGCCCCCACCCAGCCCTGTTCAGTGGTTTGTCTACATCATTTCCTGAGAGTGCCTGCTAGTGTTCTCCTGCGGGCAAGCCTCAAGGTGCAGTGCAGATGTAATGATGCCATTCATTCAGCACACGCTGACATGTGCCCGGCTGGGTGCTGGGGAAAAAGACACAAAGCAAATGTGCTCCTGCTCTCAGGGAGCTTGTACCAGAGCTACATTGAGTCACATGGGGTCAGAGCTGAAAGAGGTCTTAGAGCAGATGTATCAAGACTAACCCTCTCTTTTTTACAGATAAGCTAAACTAAGGCCCCCAGAGAGGGAGGGCCTTACGTGGGGTTGCACACTGGGGTGACTTGAGTCTGGTCTGAGTGCTTTCAAGTTAAAATGCACTCTGCTGCGGGGAGGTTGTCGAATCTCTGTATTTCTTTCTGTACCCCCCCCCCCATGCTGCTGCAGTCGTTCATCTTTCCCCTCCCTGCCCCCGGCACGGCAGATGCTCAGGAGTCCAAAGCAAATGTGGGCAGGGGTATAAAAAGACCCCCAGAAACTCCTGCCAGAACCAGAACCAGCCTGATTTATTTTCCCCTTTGAGTGAAATGTCAGGATTTGTCTTGCCTCTAGGCTGACTCACCAGCCACCTCAGGGGAAGGAAGCACAGGCACCACCCATGCCAGCCTGGCGGAACCATTCCTGGCTCCCTAGGGGTCCCCTGCACACCTCCCAACTTGTGGCACTTCTCTAAGCAGGGCCAACCACTTTCTCTTTCCATGTGGATAATGTTTCTACCTCCTCTCATTTTCCAAACAGTCTGAGGTCACCACCAAGCTTCACTGCAGCAGGATTTGAGTTCTGTGTTCAAGTGGTGGCCAAAATCAACAAAGCCACTTTTCCTGTTTATTGCTCTGAGGTTGAGGCTGCCTTGTGGGAGGGAGACTGTGATGCCTTCCAGGTCCCCAGGGAGTGGGTAACCAGGAGCTCTCAGGACATCAGCAGCTGTCTTCTCTCTTCCCTGGGGCCCCAGCTTGGGATTGCTGAGCCTTTCTTTCTTTTTCTGGTTTTCTCCAAACGAGCAAATCCACAGAAAGGAAATATAGGTCCTTAGTCTTCTGTGGAGTTGTGAGGTGTTCATTTGAATTAGAAAGTCTAGGCCGAGCGCGGTGGCTCATGCCGGTAATCCCAGCACTCTGGGAGGCTGAGGTGGGAGGATCGCTTGAGGTCAGGGGTTCGAGACCAACCTGAGCAAGAGCAAGACCCTATGTCTACTAAAAAATAGAAAAATTAACCTGGCGTGGTGGTGTGTGCCTGTAGTCCCAGCTACTCGGGAGGCTGAGGCGGGAGAATCACTGGAGCTCAGGAGTTTGAGGTTGCTGTCAGCTAGGCTGACGCCACAGCACTCTAGCCTGAGTGACAGAATGAGACTCTGTCTCAAAAATAAATAAATAAATAAGTGAAAATGAAAAGTCTCACTGAGGGCCAGCTGAGGGAAAGCAGGTGTCTCCCAGTCATGAGGTGTTGAGAATCTTGCACCCCGCCCTTATTCATCTTATTAACAAGGCACTCCCATCATTTAAAAGCCTTATTGCACTGTAGCCATCTTCCCACCTCAAACCTCATATCCCCTCAGAGTAAAGGGGTTTTCATGTCCACACAAAACTCATTTGGACCAGAAATCAAGAAGCCTGGATCCTGGTCCCAGCTTTGTAATTACCAACATTTCCTTCTGTGGGTCTCAGGGTCCTGGCCTATAAGACAAGTGAGTGGGAGGGGAAGTGGAGCAGGGAGTGCTGCAGTTCCCTGATAATCTTAAACCCCGGGAATCTCTTGACTAGGTAGGATAGTGTGGGCGCCAGGATAGAAGGAAGGAGGGATTAGGGTGGCGGTTATTTTCAGAACAAGAGCAGGATGTTTTGGAGAGGTTCAGGCCTCTCTGCAACGTGACCTGCCGTGGTAGACTGGGGTCTGGACCCCAGTTCCGGGCCTGCAGGAGACAGTGTTTGTTCTCTGCAGTCACTCCACGGGGCCAGGATCCAGGAGTTCAAAGAGTGCACACAGTGAGGGCACCGTGTACCTCTGAGCTCTGTGGGAAGCACAGGATGGACTTGCAGGCTTTGCTCTGCATTTCCTGTCTCCAGCTTGTTTGTCAGTGCTTTTTCTGAGTGTGCAGTTTTTCTGCATGTGTCAGTCAGTATTAAACAGAGGGCAGATGCCTTCGTTTTCATGGAGTTCATGTTCTAATGGGAGAGAAGTTCCACATCCATTGAACATGTATTGAACTCTTTGTTCTTGCTTCATCAAATATTTATTGAGCACCTGCTATGTGCCAGATGCTATGTATATTGCAACAAGGAAGCAATAGGCCCCCCACCCCCTACCCCAAGACACTTACTCAGGAAAATTGACAGGTGAAGGCTGTGGCAGGACAATAGGCAGCACCCTGGGGATGAGGGTGGGGGCACAGATGATCCAGACCTAAAGACAAAGGAGGACTTCCCTGTAGAGGTGATACCTACACCGAGTTCTGAGGGCTGAGTTGAAGTTAGCCAGGTCAAGAAGAGTCAGGGGCCAGTGCTCCAGGCAAAGTAGCTTGAGAAGAGAGAGAAGTATTCCATATGGCTTTGAGCTTTACTTAGATTAAGATGTATCGGCCAGATGCAGTGGCTCACGCCTGTAATCCTAGCTCTCTGGGAGGCCGAGGTGGGTGGATTGTTTGAGCTCAGGAGTTCGAAACCAGCCTGAGCAAGAGCGAGACCCCGTCTCTACTAAAAACAGAAAGAAATTAATCGAACAACTAAAAATATATAGAAAAAATTAGCCGGGCATAGTGGCGCATGCCTGTAGTCCCAGCTACTCGGGAGGCTGAGGCAGGAGGATCGCTTGAGCCCAGGAGTTTGAGGTTGCTGTTAGCTAGGATGATGCCACGGCACTCCAGCCCAGGCAACACAGTGAGACTCTGTCTCAAAAAAAAAAAAAAAAAAAAGATGTATCCTTCCAGCCAGAGTTTATAGTGAAGAGAAAGAGAATAGCCCTAATACAGGACTTACAGTGGGTAGTCCCATTAGAGAACAACAGACATAGCACTGGGAGTGTACAGAGGAGAGGGGTGGAGGGAGCAGCAAATTTGGGCTGCGTCTTGAAAGATAGATTATGGGTCAGATGGAAAATGCCAAGGGAGTGGGGGCAGGCCGGGCTTTAGGGCCATAGGAGGCAAACCTAGAGTACAGCGAGGCCCTACCCACTGTAGAAGATAAAACCAGAAGGGTAGGTTAAAGCCAGAGGTAGGTTGAGTACTAGGCTTAGAAGCTTGGTCTTGATTTGGTAAGGAAGTGGGAAGCCAGTAAAGCCTTCTAAGCAGAGGAGTGGATGTTAAGGATTGAAATATGTTGCCTGAGTCTGGGGAGATGAATATTGGGAACATGGTAGTCATGCAGTTTATTTGACAACAAATCATAATTCAGTGGGAAGAAAATGTCCTTTCTCAAATTTCGTGACTCCTAAGGTAAAAAAAAAAAAGCTATTTCTCAGTCCTTAGTTTATCAGTAACAAATCCAGAGAGTTCCATTTGTTCACAGCTATTTTCCCCATTGCTAAAACAACGTATGGCACATAGTAGCATACTGTAAATATTGTTGAATAATGATTTTGTGGCGAATTATGAGTCACGGTTAGTTTTCAACAACTGTCCTTGCAGTCTCTTGGAATGACATTGCACACATTAGAAAATTATTTTTCATGGTCCTTCTCAAAGTTGATATGAATAATTTTCACTTCATTTTAAGTTTGTTTATGTTCAAGCTATTATATTTGGGAAATACTAAAAACACTTTTTATTGGCACTAATTATAGTGGAGGTACAGAGTTCCTAGTGCTGACAATGAAAATGTATAGTTTCTGCTATACCTAGGCCCTCCCAGTGGTTTGTCACTTGTTAGGGTAGTTAGAACAAGGGTGAATGGAGCCAGGTTTGTATTCCGTCATGACATACTTTCTTCTGAGCAGAAACCAATGACACTTTACATATTGAGTCAGTAAACAAGTAGCTAGTAAATTGTTTTCTTCTCCAAATCTTTTAACTCAAAATGTACTATAAAATATATCAAGATGATACTGTTTGCCAAGCTCTTGGCATGGTAATTTCAAACAAGGTCATTTTGACATATGGAGAACATCCCTGCCGAATCTCTTATGCCTGGAATGTAATCAATGGTAGGCAGAAGTGAAATTCCACAGTGCATTTGGAGGATTGCTGTTTGCTTTCAAGGATCTGGAGTGGTTTCATTTACTCCCTGCATTGAGGGGAAATGGCAAATTACAGATGTTGCTTTTTACAGGAAATGTAAAAGCACAGTTATTCCGATAATTTCTTAATACAGCGAACGTTAAAGAACTTCCTCTTCTCATTGTTGTCTTAAAAAGGGGAAACGTGCTCATAATAAATGAACACGAAAAGAAGGATGGATTTTTTTTTTCCAGTAAATAGGCACTCAGCGACTTCCCATAATAGAACCATGTTGTTGCTGTACACTGGCTTTTATTTCCAATATATATTTAAGGCTAATCACTTTTTTGTTGGTGAAAGCTGTAATTCCACCAGGAGTGAAGATGGGATAAATATCACTTGGGGTGATGTTAAATGCTGAGCTTAGAACATGTTTTGGGTCCTGGGCTTGGGTTGTAGTGTGGTGCATATATTGACTTCTTGGGTTTGACCAGTTAGTTTACATATTTTAGATTTTCTAGTTTAAAAAATATATATTTTTCACATTATTAATAATTATGCTTTTTAAAATACCCTTTTAATTTTGGAATAATTTTAGATTTACTTAGAAGTTGGAATGATACTACAGAGAGTTTCCATATACTTTTCACCCAATTTCCCCTAATGTTAACATCTTGTATAACCATGGCACATTTATCAAAACTAAGAAATTAATATTAATGTGTTACTATTAGCTACAGGCTTTATTCAGATCTTTACCAGTTTTTCTACTAACGTGCTTTTTCTGGTCCAGGATCCAATCTAAAATCCCACATTGCTTTTAGTTTGTGTTCATATATTTATATATTTTTAGTAATTAAGTTTTTTGAGAAGGTGATAGACTATAAGGATTTCATTTACAAGAATAATGTTTTAAGCATATGGCTCTTTCCTGATATGTTTGGCTAATGAGTTTCTAAAATGTCTTTGCAGAGATTGCCTTACAACAGGTTTCCATGTTCTTCCGATCAGAACCAAAGTGGGAGGTGGTGGAACCATTGAAAGACATAGGTGAGAAACTGGCATGCTCGTTCTGTCTGTTAAAAAGACAGATCACAGAACTGGATTCTTAGTCATACTTTCTGATACGTATCCCAAGAACGCTCTCGAATGCAGGTGACTTCTTTTTCTTTTTGCCTCCCTACTGCTTGAAGATACAGTCCTTAACTTTTAATACTTAATGAATCTTGGTTAAAGCCCCGTCAGAGGATTTGGATGATAGTAGCTTTCAGAACTACCATTCATTCCTCATTTATCTTTTTTTTACTAAATCTAAACTGAAGTGCTGTTTTCCTACTATTTCCATGAATATAGTAATTTCTTTATTGGTTTTTTTAGTGTAGCTTTTCCTATGCCAACATTATCAAATGGTTCTCTTATTGGTGCCTACATAGCTGTGGATAATATTGCCAAACTTAATTTTTATTTACTTAATGAAACATATCAATTATTGCAAAATTATGCAGCTATTAACACATTTCTGCTTCTATGGCAGGTTGGAGGATAAGGAAGAAGTATTTCTTGATGAAGATTAAAAATCAGCCAAAGGAACGGCTAGTGTTAAGCTGGGTAAGCTAGTAAGCTAGTTTGTTTTTTGCTTTTTTTTTTTCCTTCAGTCTCATTTTAGGGGCCTTAGATGGGTTAATGGTTGCAGATTCGACAGAAGAATGACAAAATTGTACTATAAAGGCTTTACTGATGATGTAAAGGCTTCCTTGGTCCCACATCAAAGGAGAGTCATTTTAAGTCACTTTTTTATGCATTTGGTTATAGAGATGTAATTATATTTGGTCAATGAGGAAACATTTGGAAAGAAATAGTAATAGCTTAAAATAGATCCTGGAATCTCTTTAGGGTTGACAGTTTTGGAATTTACCTCCAAAAAAACAGTACTTGGGCATTACTTTATCTCTTCAGTTTGGGAGTTTTAGTGATATATTTGGTTAATGGAATTAGATAAGATTATAGTTAAGTCCTAGTATTTTTATATACTACTCTCCAGAAAGGTCTTGAGGCAGCAAGACTTAGTGTGATTTTTCATCTTTGGTTCACAGTCATTTATTTAGACAAATAAAATTAAAGAGACTTATAAGTAATTTTCCTTTTGATGACCAAGGCAGTACTCTCAATTATTTCCTCCCATGTTTTCAGGCTGACCTTGGCCCAGACAAGTACTTGTCAGATAAAGATTTTCAGTGTCTAATCAAACTTCTTCCTTCCTGTTTGGTGAGTACAAGTCCTTCTGTTATTGTCAGTGCTGATCACAGATTCGCAGTGTTTTTTGTGGGTAAACATGGACAGAAGAGCTGGAAATACTGTGTAGGCCTAAGACAATAAAAAGGTACAATGGATTTCAGTTCAGACTGCAATTGTGCAGAGCTACTCCCATAGATCACAGGCCATTTGAAATGGCATTCATGACATCTGCACAATCCATGAAACGTGATAATTTAAATATAGCCTTTGTATTTTAAGCAAATATCAGAGTAGGAAAGCAGCCACTTCTCCGAGCCTCTTGTTCTTGGTGAGGGTGTTTATATCAGTGGAACTGAAAGATCTGTTTCTGGCCTGAGAAAACAGAACTCATAAGGATGTGGATGAGCTGAATGAGGGAAAGGCAAAATAGCCATTTTGCTGTCTGAGTTACTACTCTCACAGGCTAACTAGTTGGCCTTTCAGAGTACATGGCATTATTTATGCTAATACACAATTGGAATCCAGGGCCCTCAGTGGAAAGAACCACACTGATGTATTTCAAAATACGTGCACATTGTTTTCAGCGAAGACTAATCTAGCCAGGAAACTGAATTCGTATTGATGTTCTTTATCTTGTTGTCTGCATGAGGATGCAGGTCCCCAGAATGAGGCACTCATGGACTGAGCGCAATTATGCTGACATGTCCACTTAGGTTGCCAAGTTCATCTTTGAAGATATAGTGTTTTGTCAAACTAGCAAAACTAAGCTTTTAATGAGGTGTAATGTGTGGCCAAGAAAAATGCTACGAACTTCAAGTTTGATTGGGTATACGACACAGGATGTCAGCACCCAGTTCTAAATTTCCTTTTTCTTTTCTTTTCTTTCTCTCTTTCTTTTTTTTTTTCTTTAGAGACAAGGTCTAGCTCTGTTGCTTAGGCTGGGATACAGTGGTGCAAGCATAGCTCACTGCAACTTGGAACACCTGGGCTCTGGCCATCCTTCCAGCTCAGCCTCCCAAGTAGCTGGGACTACAGGCATGCACCACCACACCCAGCTAATTTTTAAATTTTTTGTAGAGACAGGGTCTCATTATGTTGCTCAGGCTGGTCTCAAACTCCTGGCCTCAAGAGATCCTCCTTCCTTGGCCTCCCAAAGTGCTAGGATTATAGGCAGGAGCCACTGTGCCCATCTAAATTTCTTTTAATGGATATGCTTTATAAAAAAAGATAGTATAG
>CAUYSK010013638.1:0-29759 GCA_963575035.1 Avahi laniger | reverse complement strand
CTTTCTGAGACCAATCATGGCCACTAATGTACCCCATCTCTTCATGCAAAAATTTCAGACACCTGCCTAAGCAAAGAATTCATGAAGAGGACCCCAAAAGGAATCACAGCAACAACAAAAATAAATAAATGAGATATGATCAAATTAAAAAGCTTCTGCACAGCCAAGGAAACTATCACGAGAGCAAACAGGCAACCTACAGAATGAGAAAAAATATTTGCATACGATATATCCAATAAAGGCTAATAATTACAATCTATATAGAACTCACAAAAATCAGCAAGAAAAAAATCAAACAACCCCATTCAAGAGTGGCCAAAGAACACGAACAAAAACTTTTTGAAAGAAGACAGACTAACGGTCAACAAACTTATGAAAAATTGCTCAACATCTCTAATCATCACAGAAATGCAAATTAAAACCACAATGAGATATCACTTAACTCCAGTGAAAATGGCCTTTATTAAAAAGTCCCAAAACAACAAATGTTGGCATGGATGCAGAGAGATAGGAACACTTATACACTGCTGATGAAACTAATACAACCTCTATGGAAATTAATATGGGGATACCACAAAGAACTCAAAGTAGAACTGTCATTTGATCCAGCAATTCCACTACTGGGTATTTACCCAAAGGAAAAAAAAGATATTCTATTAAAAAGACATCTGTACTCAGATGTTCATAGCTGCACAATTTACAATTGCAAAGATGTGGAAACAACCCAAGTGTCCATCAATACATAAGTGGATTAATAAAATGTGGTATATGTATACCATGGAATACTACTCAGCCACAAAAAACAATGGTGATCTAGCACCTCTTGTATTATCCTGGATAGAGCTGGAGCCCATTCTACTAAGTGAAGTATCACAAGAATGGAAAAACAAGCACCACATGTACTCACCATCAAATTGGTATTAACCGATCAACACTTAGGTGCACACACGGCAGTAACATTCATAGGGCACTGGGCAGATGGTGGGGGGAGGGGAGATGGGTAAATTCACTCCTAATGGGTGCAGTGTGCAGTGTCTGGGCATTGGGAATGCTTGTAGCTCTGGCTTGGGTGGTGCAAAGGCAATATATGTAACCAAAGCATTTGTACTCCTGTAATATTCTGAAATAAAGAAAAAATAAAATACTACTGGAAACATGTCAAAAAAAATCTATTTAGTATTCAGGACTTCCTGAATATGAGGAATTATGGCTTCAAAATTTTGGGAAATTCCTAACTAAGTACAAATATTGCCTGTACCTATTCTCTCTAGCTTCTCCTGGTATTCCAATTAGATATATATTAGACATATACTAACTATATGTTAGATGTGATCACTCTATATGTCTCTGCATCTCTTATATTAATATTTGCGTGCTCTTCTCTCTGTCTTTTTGTCTCTCTAGGTTGAATCCTAATTAATTTATTTCTATCTATTTTCCAGATCAGGAATTCTTTCTTCCACTGTAATCTATTATTTACTTTGTCTGCTGTGTACTTGTGCTTTATCCGGAGATGATTGGCATTTTCTTTTTCCAAGTGCTCAGGGGCACCACCAAAATGGGACCACATTAAATTTTCCACATGGTGATTTTGGGGCTCCCAAGTGGAATTAATTATTGCCCTTATTATTATTTATTATTATTATTATTAATTATGCAGGACAATAGGTTTGTGGCTAGGGACATGTTATGGGAGATTTTCTCTCTATATACTGCCCGCAAGAGCCAAAGTCAAAACAGGCCAAAATATCTACTGTTTTTTTCTTTGTTTTGCACTTTCAGTGCAGATTTTAAAATTTGTTTTCTGTTTTGTTTCATTTTGGTTTTCACCTACTTTTCCTACTAAGAATGCTGACTTTTGGATGTCCAAATTTTATTCTGAAATTTCTATTCCATTACCTATCTACTGTCGGCTTCAGGATTTTTGTTCTGTTCCCATTTCTTATAGCTCATAAAATCCAAGTTCTAAGCCAAAGAGTATCATGAAATGCTGGTTCTACTGCATGCTTCATTGCACGCAAGTTTTCCTATTATTTTTGTAACAAGAGGATTTCTCTGGCCATGTCATCCTCCATATTGTCAGAAACAGAGGTTGTCTGGATATCACTGTATCCTCTTTAAGCCACATTGTTTGGGCTTAACTTGGTGCTCCAGCCTTTCCCAAGATTAATTAGCCCAGGAAATAAGAAAAATAAAAACTATTAAATAAAAGAGGAAATATAATAGAATCCAGTGGAATATAGGGGTGATTTACAAACTTTAAAGTCAGGATATTAGAAGTCCAGGCTTACATCTTTAATTTGATCCTTTTTGGCATTGGGAACTTTAATTATTAATAAATTATCCCAGAAACAGTTGAAATAGACTTTGTTGAAAATTAAGAAAGCATTCTTTCCCCTCCAGCACAGGGTCTTGCAAAGCTCTATGAAAGGAACCATTCCAAGAGGTGGCCAGCAGGGTGATTCTGTGTGCTGTCTTCACTTAGCAAGAACCAAATAACTCCCTCATTCTTAGGAATTTTCTAATTGCCCAGTGGGAAAACTGTGAGTTTTGATTAGTCCTAAGAATAGGTCAAGAGGTTGTAAATGTGTCATCTTTCTGACTGAACTTAGTCCTCTCTTCCCCGGAGAGTCTGAAGATTCCAAGCAAGGATTTGGAAGTCCAGTCTAAGAGGTAGAAGCTAGCTACTTTATTTAACAAAATGGTTCTTGAGCTTCTTCAGAAGCCATTGAAGTAAACATTTTCCTTATTAATGTTCATTTGTTGATGAAGAAGTCATCACTTAAATGTGGATCACTGCCAACCATTCTATTTTTTCAGGGACTGAAGTAACAAAAGAGTGTGAGGAGAAAAAACTCAGTTGGACAAAAATACAGCATAATAAAAAATATGTGTGTGGACTCCGAGTGGGCAGAGCTTTCTAAATGACACGTCAGAGTTAGACAGTCTAACCAGCGTGAATGTAGAGAAAGGACAGGCTGAGTGCGCGAGGATAGTAGTTGGCACCGGCCTACTATCTAGCGGGTAATTTGCACGCATGCGCTCATTTCATCCATACTGAAACCCAGTGAAATGGTGCTACTGTCTCTGTTTTATATATAAAGACCCAGGTTTAGGGAGGTAAAATGACTTGAGTAATAAGTAGAGGGAAAACGTGTATATCTGACAGCAGAGCCTATGATTTTCCACCACACTATGCTGTCTCTTAAGTGTTCAGTACAACTTTCCACTGTAATAGATTCTAGTTCCTTATCTGGGTAAAACATAGACATAAGGAGAAAGAGTAGCTGAAGACATAGAGTAGCTGGGGACAAATGATTGCCATTAGCAATTTGTCATTTCTTCTGTTGGTACAAGTGCTAAGAAGGTCAAGGTATAGTAAGATGCAAGTAATACTTTATGAAGGCCTTCTTCTTTGTCTCCTTGATGGTAGTGTGTTATAAATTCTATGGAAATTAAATCTCCTTTGGGATTTAATTGCAACAAGCCATCTCCTTATTTGGCATAGCAAAGCTTTTCTTTAGTATGTCCACAGAAATATGAAGGACAGCAGGATGTAACAAAGCATTAACATCTGCTTCCTTAACAATTTCTTCTTTACTGAAGTCATGCATGCCAAATACGTTTGACTCGTTATCACTCTTGATACAGTCTGATACAAGTTTAACCAGGAAAGGTTTTCGGCATCAGGAAACCACAGAGGAAATGATGTCGTGGCACACACGATATCCGAACAGCCACAAAACAGAACAGCAGTTGATAAATGTGATGATTACTCAGCTCTCTCCCGTGAGGAAGCAATATCATTTGTTTGCTTTATGTCAGCCATTCTAGAGAACCATAACCACCCAGGAGGCAATCAAGCGGCAGTCCTATGGCCACAGAAAAATCATGGATACCACACACTACATCCTTCTTGCACCTGATTCATTATTCAAAAAATGTGCTCAGGTTCAAGACAGGAAAGAACCACTGTGATCATTAACATGTTTCCAAGAATTAAAAGCGCTAAGGTGATGGTTCTAAAATTCAATAAATTCTGTGCTTTCAATTTACATTTTTATTTGATTTTCATGGGAATTTGTGTTGTTGGGGAAATACTTTACTTGTTGCAGGCAGATGCATGTTTGCTCTAGGGCAGGAGATAAGAAGAACTATTTTAGGAAGGAGCCTGTGTGACCAGGCATGGGGGAGATATTACTGATAAGCATGAGCAGGGTCAATGATAACTTTGTGGGCAAGTGACCCTTTGGATATGCCAAGAGATTTTATCAGTGAGAAAGGGCTGAGTCATGTATATATAATTTTGGCTTGAATTAGTTGCGGTGTGGGGCAGAGGGGTAGGGATGTTAATACATAGCAAGTAAAACTGAGGGACGTGAACCCGGTCAAGATTAAGCCGGAGCCTCTCTCTCACACATATTTGTTTTCCCAGCTGATTTGGTTCATAATTCAATCATGTGTCATCAACCTGCCTTACAGACACATTTTTCAGCCTAGATATTCATGGCACCATCACATCTCAACGGAGCAGGCAGCAAAGTGGTTCTTGCCTCTGCCTTGCTTGAGTACCATGGGAAACACTGCCTTCTGCATTCTGCCTGTGTAATGTGTCTCTCCATTTACATCCATGCTCTCTCTGTCTTTTGGACTGACATTTGACACTGCCACTCTGGTTTGGACATTTTGCTTCTGCTCAGAGTGAAGACTTTTCTTAATGTTGAGCCCCGTGATCAAATACACTTTGTATTTGGCCTAGTCTTTAAATAAAACTGTTTACCAACTGTAATAGGTTGAATAATGGCCATTCAAAGATATCAAGTTCTAATTCCTGATATTTGTAAATGGTACCTTATTGGGAAAAAGAATCTTTGCAGATAAAGTTAAATCAAGAATTTTAAAATGGTAAGATTACACTGCACTATCAGGATGGGCCCTAAATGCCATCACAAGTGTCCTTATAAGAGAGGCAAGAGGAGATAACAGACACACAGAAGAGGAGGCAGCAGTGTGACCAGCCAGGCAGAGAATGGAATGATGCTGCCACAAGCCAAGGAATGCCTACAGCCACCAACAGCCGGAAGAGGCAAGGAGAAATTTCCCCCCTAAAGCCTTCAGAGAAAGAGTGCGATCCTACCAACATCTTTAGATTTCTGGCCTCCAGGACTGTGAGAGAATAAATATCTATTGTTTTAAAAAATCCAGCGTGTAGTAATTTGTTACAGCAGCCCGAAGTTACACTGACTCCCAGCCCTGGACTTCCACCTAGATAGATCATCAGGAGCCAGAATATTCAATTTAATTCATGCACCCCTATATAAACAAATAGCTCCCCCCAAAAAAATAATCAGACAAAAACCTTTCCCAGTGTTATAATCCAAATGAGACTCAGAGTTGCTACATAATGGAGACAGGGATATTTTGAGCAGCAAACAATCACGATGAAATCAGCTGCATGGTATTTTATTGTGATTATTTTTGTTCGGAAATGTTATTGTTTTAATCTTATTTTTGTACCCTTTTTAACTAGCTTTTCTACTCTCAATAACCTGAGAGATACTTAAAATAAAATACTGTTTTCACAGTAAATTTAACTTTTTCTACCTTAGTGATTTGTTTATACAAGTTACATGAACTCAAGAACAGGTTGGTGCTTCATGGGGGAAGAGTGCCTACGACTGCAGATGCATATTATTCTCACTATTTTGGTTCATTTGTAAGTCCCATTTATTTTCTGATGACTCTTAATGTTGACTTCCTCAAGTTTTTCCTTCAGGTCTAAAGGCGTAATTTGTGAGTATTCTGTATTTTCTTGTAACTTAAGAGTACTCAGAAACTAAAATAAGGAGATGATGAACATTTGACAGGTATTTCAAAAGATCCTGGTCTTATCTGAAAGTGTCAACCAGTAGGAGGAACACTTAACCAATTTCGGCTCTTCCACTAATCAGATGAGAGGGCTTGGGCAAAATATTTTTAACTTCTCTAGACTTTGATTTCCACACTGTTAAAAACTGGGCTAAAGATGATCTACCTTGTAGTCTTGTTAAGAAAATTATGCAAGTTAAAATATTTTCACATGAATACCTGAGAGATTCTGAAGGTCAATGGTGTCTCCGCAAACTCACTGTCACCCTAGCTCAAACCTGTTCCTTCTGAGTTTCCTACCAGCCAGTGATGCTCCCTTTCACTCGGTTTCCCATGTCTCACACCTGGGAAGTCTCCTTGACTTTTCCCTCTCTCCAACAGCTTGCCACCCCTGCCCCTCAGTCGAGTTCAATTCCTTCCCGAGTCCTATCCCTTGTCCATTCATTGCAACGCTATTCACAATAGCCAAGATATGGAATCGACCTAAGTGTCTGTCAATGGGTGGGTGAATAAAAAAGCAGTGTGTATATACACAATGGAAAACTCTTCAACTTTAAAGGAGAAGGAGATCCTGTCATTTATGACAACATGGGTGAACCTGGAAGATATCATACTAAGTGAAATAAGCGAAGCGTAGAAGACAAATGCCGCATGATCACACTTACATGTGGAATCTAAAAAGAGTCAAATTCATAGAAGTAAAGAGTAGAATGGTGGTTGCCAGGGGTTAAAGGGGTGAGGGTGTTGTAGGGAAATGTTGGTCAAAGGGTATAAAATTTCAGTTAGGTAGGAGGAATAAGTTCAAGAGATCTATTGTACAACATGGTGACTATAGTTAATAACAACATATTGCATTTTGAAAAATGCTCGGAGAGTAGATTTTAAGTGCTCTCGCCACAAAAAATGATAGGTTTGTGAGGTAATGCATATATTAATATTAATTAGTTGAACTGAGCCACCCCGTAATGTATACAAATTTCAAAATATCACTTTGTACAATATAAATACATACAATTTTTGTTGATTAAGAAATAAAAATAAGAACAATCCATCTGAGAGGACCCTCTGATGCTCAAATCCGACCACGTCGTTCTCCTGCTTGGTGTTCTTCGTAGCCCCTCTGTGACAGCAGTGGGGCCACCCAAGCAGCCCAAAAGCAACATTTATGCTTTTACTGGCGTGCACAATGCCAAGATTGAAAATTAGAAATTTCACACATAAACCTGGATTTATAAGTTTTCATAAAAAATGAAAGAGTCTGGAATCCCTGGATCCAACCTGCACGAGCTGAGAGGCAGCTCTTCTCTTCAGCTGTGGCATGTGCCTTCTGTGTTCCACAGGGCCCAGCACTGCCTATTGCTGGTCACCCAGCCTGATCCACTCGCGGACTTCATCTGCCTGGCACCCGTAGGTATTTGAGCTGTGACTTTTGGTCTGCAGGATAAAGTCCACACTTCTCAGTATCAATAAAAATCCTTTATGTTCTTGCCTGGGACTATTTTTCCCCATCTCATTTCGTCCAAATGTAGTCAAACACTTGTAGAAGATTCCTGAACATCACATTCTTTCAAACCTCCTTGACTTTTAATACGTTTCCACCCCCCCACACACATATCCAATGTTATCTTCTTTGCAAATATGCATCCTGCAAAACTCTATTTAACTAAAATGGCATTGCTTTTGTGAAGTTTTATTTGGTCAGCCCAGAGCAATATCAGTGCTTCCTCTCCTAATCCTGCACACATTAAAGCATTCATCATGTTGGTTTCTAATCATCTGTGGACATACAGTGCCTGATTTAAAAAAAAAAAAAAAAAACAGTTACATCCTTAGCCTCTAGCACAGTACCTGGAATACATAGGTGTTAAGTGTTGGGTAAAAAAATAAATACATTGAAGTGCTTATCCACTATTTGGCACATAGCAAGTGTTAATAAATTTGATTTGACTTGCAGTAAATAGTATTACTTAATCAAGGAGGTAAAAGATCTCTACATAGACTGGAGTTTAATATGAATAAACTCCACTTTGAGTCCCATTAAAAGAGAATGCAATAGCATCGTAGTGTAGTGGCTACGAGTGTAGGCTCTGGAGTCAGACTTTCTAGGTTAAAATTCTACCTCGGCTACTTGCCAACTGCTTAATTTGGCAGGTTATCTTTCCCAACTCAGCTTAAAAATTTGTAAATGGGAAATTTGCCAGTTTCAAAGGTTATTGAGATGATTATATGGGTATTTATAAAATCTTCAACAACATTTGGCACACAGCAGTAAATAAATTTAGCTGGGATTAATGTGATTGTTGTTATTATTTTGTTGTTTAAAGCCTTCTTCATCAAGAAGTTTCCCTTGGGTAGCCGCCCCACAGATTGGACCTATAGAACAGCACTCAAGTGAGACAGCTATATTCTGAGATGTTGCATTTTACTTACATAAAGTAAAAAATATATAGTTGTAAAGTCCTATTTTCCTATAGGTGAGTATTTCAGGAAACTCCTCTTTTCCTTCAATCCCAATTTAGTCCTATATGAAATTACTTAACTGAAGAAAAGCTATCTTAAACAAAGTCAAACAAGATAGTATATAATTAAAACAATAGTAAAATACCATCTATTTATAACATTTGTTAACACTTATATTCTTAAATAAGAACAAAATTTTCAAGGGTAAAAAAGAGACACATAATTTCTACCTTAAAGGTAAAGGCATACATTTGCATATCTATTTGAAAAGGATTTAGTCAATGTATATACAAAGAAATTTAAAATGTATTCTTTGACCAAGTAATCTTAATTCTGTGACTCTGTTTTAAAGAAATAATTTTAACAAAGGAAAAATCCTTATGCATAAAAGTCCTCATTTCAGCATGTTTGTACCATTGTCTACTTGATAATAACCTAAATGTCCAAAAATAGAATAAAAAATAATAATATAAATATGTAATAGAACATTGAGGAAATATTAATATTGTGTTCACAAATTTATTTAACATAAGAAAGCTGCTAAATAAAAATATAGAATACCAATTCATGTGAATAAGATAATCCTAAATATTAAGGTAAAAAAAGAAAGGAAATACATACCTCCCTTGTTTTGTACATAGGCATTTAGAACCGCAACGTTCATACGGTAGGCAAATTCTCTTTCTACCTGTAGTAACTAAACATTTCAACTCTATGACCCATGCATTTAGCACTAGGCAAAAAGGCTACATCACATTGATAGTTGCGCTGTCAAAGATCAAAGTCTGAAAAGCTCAGCTCTAATCTGAACTGGATGGCTCATTTGGAAGAAACCATGCCTAAATGGAAGGATATGGTTATTTCTTTCTGGCCTCAGCACAAATATCAGATATGGAGGACACAACAAAGTTTCAAATGGAATAGTCTTCATTTGCCAATAAATAAAGGGGTGTGATGGAAAAGAACCATAAAGGATTTGGGATTCACCTAAACGAAAATTGCTTACAAGAGAGGAGAACAGTCCAATGAGCTAGATCCCATTGCTGAAGATGAAGAAGGATGCTTGGCAAACAGTTTCCAAAATGCCGCAGCTTTATATCAACTAAGACTAGGGAACCAACAACTGTGAGTTCTAAATGCAGAAGTGAATTTTTATCTCTTGGATAAGCTAAAAAATAACTTCCAGGGGACAATAATAATAGATTTCCTACTAAAGAAATCATGACACCTTTGTACATAGCCTGGAAAATATACTGTGGAAGGCAAAAAAGAAATCTCACAGGTCTAGAAATCCTTGTATGGAGAAAAAGTTATTGCCTTAGCTAACAGCGAGCAAAGGAATCACTAACAATAACACAATACCATCTCACTAATATATTATTCATTATTTGGCAGCCCATGGGGGCCTCACCTGTTTCTCCAAACACAATATAATAGTGTAGCCTTTTCAATCACTCACAGTGCTGTCTCGAGAGCCTTGCATAAGAACCCCATTCATCTTTCACCTGCCATGTAAGTGTTGTGCCTTGTTTATATATCATTCTTTGTTTTCTTAGTGCACAGTCCTTTGGCAATGGGGACTAACCCCTTCCCTGACGAACAAGCTTGCTCCTCACATAAAAATTCCATTCCTGACTGTGCAGTTGGTTGCAGTGTATATCCTCATGGAGGTGGTGAGACAACCCATTGCTGATACCCTCCAAAAAACGTCTGGTCACTCAGCTGTGGAACCTGGGGTTTTCTTTTGCCCTCCTCCAAATGTAATATCTCTCTATGAGTCATTACACTGGAGTATAAGACGTTGACCTTTATAAATGTCTAAGAAAGTGTGGAGTGCCTGAGGTATGCAGATTAGCATATATTAGGTAATACAGTTGACCCTTGAGCAACACGGGTGAGTCCACTTACGTGTAGGTTTTCTTCTATCTCTGCCACCTCTGAGGCAGCAAGACCAACCCTCCTCTTCCTCCTTCTCCTCAGTCTACTCATCACGAGGAAGCTGAGGATGACAACCTTTATCATGATCCATTTAATAAGTAGTAAATATATTTTCTCTTCCTTACAATTTTCTTAATAACATTTTCTTTTCTCTGGCTTACTGTATTGTAAGAATACGGTATATAATACATATAACATACAAAATATGTGTTAATCAACTGTTCATGCTATCATAAGGCTTCCAGTCAACAGTAGGCTACTAAACTAGAGACTTGCATTAAGTCTGCTGAAAAACAGGGTTTTTAGGTATATATAAACAATGTCCAGGGTTTTAAGAGACTACTACTAAGAGGGAGCTTATGAGCCAAGCATGGGTTAAAAATATCAGAATGTTCTGGTGAATTTCAATAGTTAAAAGAGAGAAAAACAAAGAAAAAAAGAAGTCTTGGAAGGCTTGGTAGTAAAGAAAAGTAGAGGTCCCTACTGCTCAATGTCTTTTATGGTGTTATGCTGGTCACCTATACAACAGGTATGGTCTTTCCTAAAAGGAAAAACTTTCACAAAGAAAAGTGAGGAAGCAGAAACTCAAAAGATTAAAAAGGGTGAGGGTTCTAAGCCAATCTCTCTCTACTAGATGGAAAATGCATTGTATCATTTTGATATTGGGATTCTACAAAGATAGCTTCAGATAATACATAGCTGTGGAAGTATACTCTAAAGAAAGGTCTCACGTGTTTCATTCATTCATTCAAAATTAAGAATCTTCTGCATCACTGCTTCTCAAATGCTAGCATGCATAAGCATCCCCTAGACAACTGGTTTAGATTTGCATTTGAGACTGCATCTCTAAGGAGCTCCCAAGTGATGCTGATGCTGTGGAAACACACCTTGAGTAGCACAAATCTATGTAATATAGTAACTGCATGACAAGATTACTGGATGCACAGTCCTGAGAAGAGAAAGCAAGACCAGACGGCAACGAGAAGCGGAGAGCAGGAACCGGAAGGAGCTCCACAACAGCTCCTGTCTCAGAAAGCCCTGCTCTAGTCCAGCACTTCCGGTTGCAACTACAGTGAGTACTTCTAGAGCTTTTACATGATGATGAAAATGGGCCACTGGCAAGCGCAGTCAAAGGCCTCCTTTACAGTGGCAGAATAGATGTTTAAAAGGATTTTTCTTTTTGTTTTCCCAAACCAAAGAGAAATATTTGTTAATGTCTTATCTGTTTCTAATCTGTCTTTTTTAAAAAATAAAAGATATAGAGTTGGTTCCAACAGAAATTTAGCTTTCATGCATGAGATAAATATACACACGTAACTTGTTTATATATAGTTATATGTAAATATACATTTATAAAACATATATAAAATGCATATTCAAATTGCATTGTACTGACTTCAGAGATCAGTAACCAACTGGCTGCACTTGGATCTCGGATTCCAGGACATCACATTCAGCCCCAGATCTTCTTAACAGGAGAGAGAAATGGCCGCGAATGCCAGATAGACACAAATAGGATCAGATGTGGCGATGGCCATCTGCAATGTCCTCCCACTTGCTAGTGCTCCGTGTGAAGAATGTCCCCTTGTATATTTTATATTTTCAGATTAAGGGAACAATATAGGCAATCACATGCTATGTTTTGCCTTCATTTAGACTTAAGTCTAGTGCTCAAATGCTCTCATCCCAGGCCCTGGCCCTTGGCATCAGTATCTTTTCATTTTCTTCACATAGTGTCTGGCCTTCTTTTTTCTTATATTAATTGTATTGCTCTGTTTCAGTGTGTATTACAAACTGCCTTGAATCCTTTTGAGAAGTAGACAGGAAATACATAAATATTGATCCATTTGTTGATTCAACCAACAGTTTCTGAGTGCCTGGTAGGTAGTAGGTACCGGCATAGAGGTGAATAGGATCCCGTGTCATGCAGATGCAAACAGTAAGCAGACAATTGCGGCACACAGTGGTTAAGGTGCAATATCCTCAACATGTGTCTGAATTAATGGGAGGTAGTATGTGAAATAAGTAGCATTTCCTGGGAAGTCGTAGTTTAGGTTTTTTTATAATCAAAAAGTTAGTCTTAAAAACAAATAGAGATTTCCAGCGGTTTAGTGATTTAATTGAAAGTCAGAATCAGAAGTAGGGTTACATTACAGCTGAGGTCCCCAATCTCCGGGCCGCCCAGTACAAATCTGTGGCCTGTTAGGAAAATAGGGCCACGCGTAGCCACCAGAGCTCCTCACCCCCGACACACACCCCCACCGCCCCACCCCTGGCCTTGTCTGTGGAAAAGTTTTCTTCCACGAAACCGGTCCCTGATGCCAAGGTTGGGGACTGCTGCATTACAGGGAATTAGAAACTGTTCCTGTTAAATCAAAATAAACCTCATTCTCTCTTAGAGTACTGTGACTTCAAGGAGACAGAACATTCCAGAGGGTAAGCAGTCACATGCTCAATGATAAGTTGAGGAATCAGTGCATTTTGTACCTTTCTGCACATAGAAGCAAGAAAAAGGGAAGAAAAAGCCACAGCCCCTATGTCTGCTGGGGAGAAAGGGAGAGAAAAACTGCTAAGCACCGCCAGGGTGGGCACCTAACCAGCCCCTCCCACGGCCCTCACCTTCTTTCAGATTTGCATCAACTGCTGAGGGAACGGAAATCAGAGACGTTAGGTTACTTTCAAAGGTCACAAAGAAACGGCAGGGCCAAGATACCAGCTCATTTACTTTCCGCTAAAATTGGAGATCTTGTACCCAGGGCTAGTTGAATGCCTAAGGTTCAGCCTCATGGAAACATATGTGATGTGTTTATGAAGTGTGGCCCCCAGTTTTCAAAGTCCTTCAGAAACACGGTGGCATTTAGTTAGCTTAAAGTTCCAATAGTCCTATAAAAAGTGTTCATCAAAAACTCCACCAGTTTGCTTTCTCTATTTGGACCCCACGCTAGCTGATCTCAGAAGCAAATCTCTTACACAGCACTGTTGGTAGATTCATTTCAGATGGCAAACATTACTTGAGAATGCAGATGTTGTTTATGATTTATAGAGTTTATAAATAATGTTATCAGATTGAAAGATACAGCCTCAACGTGTCACACGGACATTTTATTGACTTAAAAAAAAAAAACAGAGAGAGAGAATACTTCACCTCAAAGGGGCAATTTGAAAAGATGCGGTAGGGAAAAAGAAGTAGCAACGTGGTAATTCATCTTAGAGAAGAACTATATAGGTATTGAACGCTATATAGAAATGTATTTCCAAAAATATGTACCACCATTATATATCAATAAAAAAATAATAAAAGAAAAGAAAAGAAATCTACTGTTGATAAGCCAGGTGGTTTTAGAATCCTCATTCCATTTTCTGTCAGAGCCAATGTGATTCCAAAACAACCAGTGGAGAAGTGAAAAAGTTTATTGTCATGCAACTGGCTTGACTGCTTTTTGGAATTGACTATATTTGGTCTAAAACTGACTGTTTTCTCATTGAATGAGCCAACATTCCCAAGGAGCATTTAAATGAACTATATCGTCACAGCATGGGAATGGCTGAGCACTGCACCAAGGTCTATTTTCACTTGATTATATGTGTATTTATTATGTAAAAATAGAGCAAAAATATGACTCTGCCAAGAGACTCCCCTACATTATAGTATAAGCGTAGCTAGGATTTCTTTAAATTGAAGAGCTGCATGCTTGTTTTGTTTTCACAGCTGTCAGCCTTTTTTATGTATAATTTTTTTCCCCAATTGGTTGTTATTCATTGTATTTATTATTTAGGAGAATTTACTGGTAGCAAAATGTGCTTGTTGGCAACCCCCAAAAAGGAAGTCCTCAACTCTCAATTTGTGGTGGATGGACTCATTCAAATCTGTAAAAAAAAAAAAAATTGACTGAGAAAATGGCCTAAACACAGGCCAGCTTTCCTCATATTTAAACAGATAGGGTTTCTTCCCTTAGTTGAAGGCTCTATAAGACCTTCTTTCATCTGGGACCAGAATATATGTATGCAATACTAAAATCCCTCATGAAAGGACATTCTTGAAATGCTTCCAACTCTAGAAGTCTCATTGGCAATCACATTTTCAACTTCAAGCTATGTAAAACAAAGTTTCAAAACCTTCCATCCTTTCACAGATTGTACACACATGCATAAACAGGGATGGAAGAAACTTTATCCTCACTGTAGCAACTGCAAACTAGAAGATATGCTCTTCAGAGGCAAAGAATGTCCGAGTTATAGGAACAGAATGAAGCCACTTAAGAAAATGGTCAATTATGGAATGTTCCGTGCATAAGTATGTCCATTAATTAAGAAATGAACTGAAATTACTAATGGATTTCATAATGGCCACCAACCAGCTGCCAGTTGGCTGTAGCTTGGTGACAGATGGTAGTGACTGATCTGGACTAGATTTGACCTAGAGATAGTCCATCATTTATTAAACTGTAGTCCCAAATAAAATTCCATGCATTGCAGCATTTCACCATTATGTCTCACAGTGAGATGCTCTGATAGCATTCCTTGTCTGCCACCCCTGTTGCAGACAGCGAACTATTCAAGGGCTTAAATATAACACACAGTAAAGAAAATCCATAACACATCTCAGGAGATGAACAAAACGCAACTTGAATGAATGTCATTCGAATGAGGCATAGTATAAAATGGGAGCTCTGTTTCACGCTAATCTTGTTAGCACTGAGATTCATCCCCCCACCTTTTTCAGTCAAGGGGTACTCATTTACATAGCAATGAACAGACAGTGACTGTGGGGTTCTGCTTCAATCCATCAACACATCCTCAGAGTGAAGAGAGCTGCTACAGACTGGCTCCAGAACCCGCCCACTTTAGGCTCTTGCATGAACCAGTCACCGGAGTGGACACGTCAAAAGTCCCAATTACTGTCACCAGACTCTGTTTCCTCATTGTTTGGGTATTTGGAAACATTACCCTTAGCTGTACTTTGGAAGTTAAGGCTCGTAAAGACCAGGGAAAAAATTTCTACTGTTATAAATCCAGGTAGAACCTAGAAAAATAGTTCAGGGTTTTAAAATCTTATACGTAACAAGCTGCAGATCTTCCTTCATGTTGTCAAAATGCTACGTAGCTTTTTGTCCCATTTCAAAGATGACAGGTAAGAGATGCATTTTATTACAAAAAATATACACTCAAAAAGCAAAAACATGACACAGATATGTGGTATTTGGCCACCTTAAGGTTATTATTCACTTATTTCAAAGAGACAGAATATGGTTTTTAGCAAACTTCATATTTAATGCATTACACTAATCTTATTTTTTTAAACTTCTGTTCAAGCTGGAAGAAACCGAGGTAATACTGTAGGCACTATTTCTCATGCATGTCCACTGAAAGGCCCCAAATAGTGGAGAGAAGTAAACAGAGATTCCTCAGAGATTCTGGGGAAAGCCTACAGAGGCCTAAGTGTGAATAGAATGTCTTTGTATTCGGATACTTCATCCTAAAACTGTGTAAAAAGTTTTCATTTGATCCACAGCATATCCATTTTTCTAGGAATTAAAAAAAAAAACAGTGTTTAAAGTTGCTCTGTTATATGAAATTAATCCAAGGAAATGCGGCATTTTTATCCCATTGCTTTGTGAGCCCCTGCCATGTCCTTGTGTACCTCTGGACAGTTGTGTATCCAGTTTGACAAATACAGGTCTAACCAAATTCCTCAACTGATAGATAAGAACACTCAAGCCCAGAGAGTTTGTGACTTAATCAAGGCCACGTAACTCTAAAATCACATGAAATTCAGGTCTGGCAATGGGGGCACTAGAATCTAAGTTTGATCATCACACCAGAAACGTGTGTGCTCTGGGTACTTACTAAGCAATGCGTCATCAGAGCTTGCTGTGTTCTTGCTCTAGTCTTTGATTTCAGCCAGCTTTATCACCCCTTCATATCACCTTGTCCATCAGAGTCTCACGTTTTCCCCAATTCACCCTCCGTGTGGCCCCACTTGAGAACTCCATTCGACTTTTGAGTTTTCTGGCATGGGCTTTGACAGTCTTTTGCCTGACCCAGTTTTCAGCTTTGCTCTTCTTCAGTTGGTGGTTTGCAGAGGTCCCACACATTTTAAGGCCCCATGGCTCTCCAGGTCTGGCTTCGGCTGGGTATATTGCCAAAGACTCCGCTGTGGGAAGAACAAGCTGAACTGAAAGTTCCCGAGGATCAGAGGCAGGAGTGGAGAAGCCGACATGATGCAGACACCATGCACCACACAGCAAGAACAGCAGCAGAGTTAAAGCATACTAATAATAAATTAGAGATGAAGCAAAGAGCCTGGAACACAACAGGAAATAGATTGGGATATAGAGGACTGAGGAACAGGGAAGATAAAAGAAGGGCCAGACCATTTCAGAAAAATAGCATGTGCAAAGGCCCATATGTCAGAAAGTATGGTACAGTCAGTGCCCCGAAGGATGGAAAATGGTCCACAGGGAAAGAGGAGCCTAGGGTGGTTGGCAGGTGCCAGATCACATATGGCTTTGTAAGCTACGTCAGGGGCATTGGAACTTATCCTAGGAACAATGAAGAGATGCTACAAAATTTAAACATACAGCATGATGAAATTTGCATTTTAGGAATGTTGCATAGGAAATCTCCAAAGCCTCGATTGCTTAAAGAACTACATTCAACTACTTTTTCAAAGTGATCTACTTTCGTATCTGTTGTTTTAAATTTTATATTATATACTCTTTGGAAGGAAAGACTATAAATAAACATTCCACCACCTCTGATATTATAAGAATTTGTTCTCAGAGTTTGTGGCAATAATGCACACACTGGTTTGGGCACAAGTATGTGGAATCCATTTTCAATAAGTATTATTTAAGGCTGTGGTCCCCGATTCTTGGGCCGGTACCAGTCTGTGGTCTGTTAGGAACCGGACTGCACAGCAGGAGGTGAGTGGCCAGCAAGCAAATGAAGCTGCATTTGTATTTAAAGCTGCTCTCCATCGCTCACATCACCACATAAGCTCTGCCTCCTGTCAGATCAGTGGCAGCATTAAATTCTCATAGGAGTGTGAACCCTACTGTAAACTGTGCATGCGAGAGACGTAGGTTGCCCACTTCTTATGAGAATCTAATGCCTGACGACCTCAGGTGGAGCTGAGGCAGTGATGCTAGCACTGGGGAGCAGCTGGGAATACGGATTATCATTAGCAGAGAGGTTTGACTGCACAATAAATGTCATGCACTTGAATCACCCCCAAACCATCCCCCAACTCCCACCAGTCCTGGAAAAATTGTGCCAAAAATGTTGGGAGCGGTCGAGTTAAGATATTCAAAGTTCTTTCATTGAAAAAAAAAATGCCACTGCAGAATCACTTTAAAATGTTTATATCTATATCTAAATCTCCAAACTGCTGATAGCAATTTTAAATGGAAGGTCAAAAGCTGGTTTTTTCCCTTTTTATTGGACTATTATTAACCATTCAGAAAGCCTAGCAGTTCATTTATCAGTGAAAAAATATATCTAAATGCTTGACAGATGAAAGCTATAGCCAAAATGTTATGACTTTATTTGAATTACATTATATAGACAAAGGATGCCAATCCATCAGCCTCAAGTTACTGCCCTGTTACCTATGGTAACAGTAAGATATTTTCCTCATTACTTAATAATACCAAATCTCAAATAAGTATCACAACATGAAAAACAGATGTTAAAATGTGACACTCAAGGTCAGCTTACACTGCATACTTGTTCATTTTTAAGTGCCTGGTTACTTCTCAAAAATTGTTTCTGAAATTTTTGACAAGGTTTTGTTGGATTTGGTTGCAGGGATTAGAGTCTTCACACACAGGTGAGACACTAAAAGGAAACTGACTTGTTATTAATCAAGGTAGCAATAAAATGAAAGAAACTAGTTTGTATGCTAGAATGCTCATTACTTTGCATGAAATACGATTTTCACAAATAACCAAAATCAAGGGTATAGCTCCTATTTTTACTTCAAACATTCTCACTTACATTCTCCCCTTATTGTGTGTCAAGTAATCTTTTAAATCTTAAAAGGATATCTTTTGTTTTAAATAGAAAATAACTTTTCATTATTGTGCTATTATAGATAATACTTTTTTAGAAACTAAAATATTTAAATAAATAAGAAGAAAATAAAATTTACATTATGCACCACGCTCAGTACTTCTAATATAAAGTTAGTTCCAGATTTTTTTCTCAGTATATTCACATTTATGTATCTATAACTATGTCTATAGATATTTTCTTGGAACCAAAACATGCGGTGAAGATCTTTCCATGCAATTACTCTTCATTTACAGTATTATTTTTAAATACTGAAGATAGTGCCCTGACATGGATATGCTATCATTTATTTAACTAATCACTGATTTCTGCACATTTAAATCATTTCCAATGTTTTGGTTTTATAAATATTATGGCAATGAACAAATATGTAGCTTAATCTTTCTACACATTCTTGATCATTTCCTCAGCCTAAATTCCAAGAAGCAAAATTTCTGGGTCAAAAGGATGCATGTTTTAAAAATTGTGGTACATAACTGCTAAATTGCATCCAGAAAGATTGTAACAAATTACATTCCTGCTAGAGATGAGTAGAAGATATTTTTCTATAATATTGGGTTTTTTTTTCCTAGTTTGCTACTATACTTTATTGATTACAAGAGACACATTTTTCCTACACATTTAATGTCTCTAAAATCAAGTCACATTTTATAATTGATGGCATATTGTAGTTTAACTGGTGGCATTTTTTTCTTTCTTATTGATACTTATAAAATAGTGTTGCATCATACAATTGATATCTCAAATTCTATAAAATATACTATTTGCCTTTATATACTGTGGCTGTATTTAATAGATACACAGAAGTTTTCAGTTTTTATATAGTCAAATGATGTCTTCATTGGCTGTCATGGTTATAATTTCTCTAATTTTACATAGTAAACACTTACCTATGCTTTCTCCTGTTATTATATGTTACACTTAAATATTTAATAAAAGTAATTTTAAAAAATTACTTTTTTCACGAATGATTAGCCAATTACCCTAATAATACTTATTGAATAATTCTTTTTATGTTCACATATCATATTTAAAGTTTATCCTGTTTAAATATGACTCATTCCTATTATTTCAGTGTCTTAAAACACTTAATAGCTATCCATTTATCAATTAATTAAATTTGTAGCAACAAAAGTAGACTTTGGCATGAGTTAAGGTTTTGACGTCAAAGTTTAGAGTCCCTGAAGAGATTATAGTTTTAGGTGTTAAACGTCAATCAGCCATTGGGGTTTCCTGATTTGTCACTGCCCAGTCACATTGTATATAACAGAACGCAGCAAACCAAAAGCTAGTGTTCCTCATTGCTGATGGCCATTCTTCTGGGACCCTGAAATCAAGAAGCAGGGAGAACTGTGCAGGAAAGTCTCCCTACTTCAATACTCAACAAAATTCCACCAGGGTGCAGCAATATGCTAAAGTTGGGGACACTACCCTCACCCAGCTCATCAATTGAGCTCTCACGTTTATCTTTTATAACGCCTCAGTCCAGTCAATGCACCCAACTAATAGCACTGAATAGCAGCTCCTCTGTGCCAAATACTGATGGCCAGCAATGAATACAAAAATGTTTCTGACCTCAGAACACCAGACAGTAAGAAAGAAAGATAAGTCAATAACAAGTGCTACAAAATCCAAATCTTATTTTGCTGATGTACACTGGGGGTGCAATAGGAGAACAAAGAAGAGAAAAGTGGTCCAGGAGGAAGTGGGGGGAAGCCAGAAAACCACAAGGAAGAGGCATGTGAAGAACCCCAGGGCTGATGCAGAATTAGGGGTACGGGGACTGGGACAGCTTCACAAGAATATGACAGGAGACCAGAGTGAGGGTGTCAAAGGACAAGTCTGGGGAAACTGAAAAGGAGTCAGAAAATATAGTGAGGAGGTGGAATTAGGACTTGGGAACTGACTGAATCTGGAGGTAAGGACAAGGAGAAGGCTGGGCTGATTATCTCTCCCACAGCTTGTATGCCTGGTAGAATGTGTGTGCCCATCCATGGGGACAGAAAACACAGGAAGAGGAGCAGAGGTAAACTCAGTCATAGGTATGTTGGGTTTGAGCTGCTGTAGTGAATATATCCAGCTGGGTATGTGCCCAGCTTGAAATTAGATATTAATATATATACAAAATTGGAGTTCAGGGGAGAGCCAATTACATTTGACTATAAATTACTTTAATTTATTTGTTTTCCTAGTGAGAGCATCCTTGCTGGAGAATGAGAGTTGAGCTTTTCTGTTTGTTTTGTGGAAAATAAGGAGAGGTGATGGATGGAGCATGCCACAGGTGACATTCCTTTCATCATGCAGTCATGGACACTGGGTTCCTGAAGGGAAGGAGAAGGGGCTATATGAGAAGGCAGCAGAGGCAGGCTAGATGTGTCACAATTGTACAGATGAAGTCACAGAAGCAAAATGTTCCCTTCCCACCCCACATCACCTCTGCTGTGTTTGTTGTGCTGACCGTAATGTGCTCATTACTTGTTGTGTAACTGGAATGAATAGATATCAAGAATGACCTATCTGAACTAAGTTGGTCTATTCTAAGAATAAAGGAGAGATTTTATTTTTTTTAAAATTCTGTTTCAGTGGAATAAAAAATGCAGTTTTTATAATGCAAGCCACACCTTTGTAATTCTTTTTTAAACAATCTTAACTTCTAGCAAGAGGAAGGTAGGGACACCACAGCTCACTTATTGTACAGACCTGTGATTTGCATTTGGATTTTTGGAATGTGACAGAACTCCAGTGTGCATTAGATTTTTCTACCATTAAAGAAGGGTCAGAAGTGACTCTACTCATGGTTGGGTGATTATATTGATTAATTAATTGCTTTCATGGAAGGAGAAAGAGATGGGTAGGAGATGCTCAAGTATTAAGTATTTCATACACATATTATTTTCGTGTGTCGTATAGTTTGACCTGCAAACATTCAAAGAGGTTCTAGCTTCTCCAGGGTGTTACAATCAGCCTTAAACATGTCCAGAGTTAAATTTGCTTCTGAGAACAAGTGTTTGTCTTAATGCAACTTTAGACTTAATTGATAACAGCCAGCGTGAACCCTATTATTTAAGACCTGTGCATTACTAAATAGTTTCATTAAATAATAAAGAGGAACTTTAAAAAGAAAAACAAAGAAAACCCACACAAGCACATGGTTTTCATTTGGGGAGGAGGGGCTGGAGAGAGGCTCTGCTGTGAGGTCGACTTCATGGCTTCAGGCAAAACTAGGAGATTAAACAGAAACTGGAGCAGAACCATAGCTCTCCATTTTTAGAGACACTTAACTTAGTGTATGACACATCTCAGGGGATCTTCTGAATTTTTTTTTTTGAGGGTGAATAGTTACGTTCCTTTTGTTTCTTTTTTGTTTTGTTTTCAATAATTAATATTAACTAATAAATGTCACCATGGAAAGTGACAAAATTTAAAATGTTTCTTAATTTAACAACTTCAGATAGTTTTCTACGTGGCAAATGGACCATAGATGTCAAATGATGTCCCCAAATGTGGTCAAAATGTCTCCTTTCCAAAAGGGGGATGAAAAAATGAAGCAAAATATAAACCATGGTGTGGCAGAGGGGCGGGGTGGGGGACAGTGAAGAAGGTGGAGGCTGGAAAGAAATAGAATAAATAATTTGAACAATTCTACATACAGCTGACACGTCCCAAATACTGAAAGTGATCACGGCTAGATGCCTAAGTGCAGAGCAGGATTTGCAGGTGCTGCGGGATATTATGTCCACCTCTATTTTGGTTAAGGTCCAAAGCTAAATACAAAATAAATAGGTGCTGTGGTTCTAGACCACCTTTGTAGGACTTGCAAGGCAGTGGTGAAAGCTGGTTTTGTAACCCTCAATACCTCAGGGGTATGAAGTTGTTGGACTCTGGTGGCATTTATTACAATAACACCCCTGGCCATGCAGGTGGGGAAGAACCGCTTCCTCCTGTCCCCCAGCTTAATAAGAGGCTTGCAGAAGACAACTAAGAAAAGATGGAGGTTTATCATACCCACAGGATCCAGAAGGGGCTGAGGGAGTGCTTGCAGGCCAAGCACAGGAGAGGCTCTGTCTGAGCCAAGGAACCTGCTGGGGGACTTCCCGAGTGGGAACCTCCCACAGTGATCCACAAAAGCACACTGTGAAGAGTCAGCTTGTGACAGCCTCCTCTCCAGAGAGGGTCTACACCAGACCACCCAACGCCAGTCAGGTGAGACTTCTTCTGCCCTTGCGTCCACTCCTCTGGGTCCCTCCCCTGACAGGTAGGTGGGGTAAGGGGTGCAGGACGAGGGACAGGTGAGAAAGTGGGACAGAAGCCAACCACACGCCCCTCCTCCACCCTCCACTGCAGGCTTCTGAGTTGAAGTGGGCCATGCTGGGAAAAAATAGGAGCTTTCATTCTAAAATAAGTTCAGAGATTTTTATTATTTCACTGTGTTGACATATGAATTACATTTCAGACACATCTTGTGACTAAAAGTGATGTGAGAGACATTTTATTATTAGGTCACTAAAAGAGTTATGGGATCTCCCCAAGATTCAGAGGCAGGAAAACCTAAGGGTTTCAAAAGAATGAATTCATGGCATCACCCTCTGAAGTCTGCTCTGTAAGTTTAACTCTAGGGAGATGTGAGGCCTGCATATGCCAGGGGCCCCCAGGGGACCTGCCACCCCAGGTAAGAGACTCCATCCTTCTCTGAGCCACATTCAAAGGCTAAATGCTGAAATGTTGGATTCAATATCCCTTTTTGGAATGATAGCATATAATTGGCAGTTCTAATAAATACAAGAAAAGAAATAAATGTACTTCCATTTCACATGGACAGCACATCTTTAGAAGCAAGAGTTGCATACTCCATTCCAAATTGCATATGATCCTAAACTCTCTTTTTCTCTGCAGAGGCAACTGACAATTTCCATACTGCCTTATGCTTTGGGAGGCTTCTGCAATATCCTATAACAAATTACGGTGAAAAAAATCAACTATGTGTAATATATAATGTGAGGTATATGTTGCTTTCCGGCTCTGTCTGATGAAACACAATATGCTTTATTTGGCTAGAAAATACAGCTGAATCTGTTCTTATGAAATTAGTTGTGGTTAAAGGAGGTAGGTTAGATTTTTCTATCAGACCTCACCTACCGGCTGCTCTGTTGGTATTGCCCCTATAACAAATAGCATTCCTAAAAGGTACAAGATGAATGTCTAGCAATTCATACAAAGTAACTGGAATACTCAATCATTGATCCATCATTTAAAATCCCTACTTACCAGGCAAAGATTCTGTAGTCTATGCACAGTAAAGGGCCACAAAGTCAAAGTCAGCTTCCAGTGCCAGCCCCATCCCTTAGGACGGGGCCACCTTGTAAGTCAGCCTGGCCTGAGCCTTGGTGTCCTCATCTTTGGGCCATGGTAAGGACTGAATGCGAGTGAGGACACAAAAGCCTGTGCCACGCTGTGGGTACTACCTGGGTGTGGGCCAGCGACGCTGCCCAGGAACCCAAAGACATAGGAGACTGGGTACTGTGCTCAAAGAGTTCACAAACCTGTGATCTGGTTGGGCATACATAGAAACATTTTAACAATGATGTCAAGTTCAAATAAAAACAGAACTCACAAAATAATATAAATTCAATGAGTGGTTCAAAGAATTAGTGGTAAGATTCCATAGGAGGCAGTGAAATCTGAGAGCAGTGGCGTTCGGGTTTCAAAAGAATAGAGAAAAGGAGCTTGGTGAAGGGGACTGCATAGGAAAGAGGGATGGGTACGGACGTGCTTAACACAGAGCTTGCAAACTAGTGGCTACACTACATATAACATTTCAGGACAAAACTCTGATTTCCAGCTTCTCTTTTAGCCCCGGAGACTAAGTGTGAGTTCCCCTGGGTGTGAAGAGGAGGGTGCCTTGTCCAGGGCACTGCAACGATCGTGGCTCTGAGTCTCTCAGGCCCATTGGCCGTTGCTTACTCCCTGTCCTTGGTAGGCATTTGGGACCGCTGATCTCTGACGTAGAAGTGTCACTGACCTTGCTAACCAGTGATCCAAACCTAAGTGAACGTCAACCTGCTCGGGCAACCACGCAGCACTCGCAATTCCGGCCTTTACCCCATTCCGCTGGCAGTAACTTATCTTCTGACACCTTGAGGGCTGCATTCCACACTCTAAACATAGAAGAACTACAGGCAAACCTCAGGTTTCTTTCTTTCTTTCTTTTTTTCTTTCTTTCTTTTTTTTTTTTTTTTGATGGTATCTTTTCAAATAAAAACGCCTGAAAGGAATTTTCTTAAATTAAGTTCTGGGGGTGGGGGAGGGGAAAATCGAACAATAATAAAACTTCCGATGAGCCCTGAGGCTGATATTGCAATAAGTGGATAATTATTTGCTAGACTCTCCATTCAAATAAAATTATCTAGTTGTGCCATCTCTTTTTTTCCTGGACTAGTTCTTAATGTGATTATAAAGTTTTCCTCATTTCTGTTTGTTTAGGTATGATTTTAGAAATCTCTCTCTCTCTCTCTCTCTCACACACACACACACACACACACACACACACACACGCCCCTTAATACCTAAAACCACCCCATTATCAAGATCAAGAGGAATAAGGATGAAGGAGGAAAGGGTAGAAGGAAAACTTCAAAGATAAGGTCTCTGGGGTAAAACATTAAAAGCTTTACGTCCCTTGGTGCCTCTTACTCACTGTCTATAAAACATGGGCTGGGATTGTATCTGTATTATTTCCATAAACTGTTAAGATGGGTCACAAATAATCTGTTCCTAATATATGTAGAACAAAAATTTACAAATGGCTTGTTTCTCTGTAAGTAAAAGCAAATTCAAGGTTAAGTTTATAGAAATGTCTTACATTCTAAAACATTTTCTGGAACAGAAGAGAAATAGGTGACCCACCTTACAGCTAACATGCAGTGAATGCTTCAGAACCCAGAGGGAGATGTGGCTGTTACAGTGAAGAGTGAAACTTGGAAGAGAGGGGCAACATCTAAGAATGATTTCTCAGGGAGTTCGCTAAGTGTGCTGCAGTGTACATGCAGCCCTGCCCCCTTTTCAAGAAAGTTTCAATAAAATGTATGTTACTTCCATACTTCCAATACCATTTGGAGTAAGATTTGTGTTTCTTTTGTCTGAGAAAGTCTTTGAGGCAATCTTCAGTATGTGGTAACCCAGTGGTTCTCAAAGTTCGTCCCCAACCCCTGACTGGCATCAGTGGGTACCTGGGAACTCCTTGGCATCAGTCCGCAAGCTTCAATCCAGATCTACTCTGTCATAAATTCTGGATGTACATACATACACTGTATGTATGTATTTTAAGCAACCCTCCAAATGATTCTGATGCACACTGAAGTTTGAGTACCACTGCTGTAACCTACAGTGAGTAAACATTACTGAGAAACCTTCTGCACTAGAAGCTATTGGTATCGCCCATTCAGACCCCCATGACCAGCCAGTGTACTCGTCCCCTGGCTGGTTTGAGTAATACAGCTGAGTGTTCACACCTGAGTCGTTCTCTAGTAACTTATCCTTGGCTGGCAGAACAAGGAGAGATGCCTGGAAAGCCACCTACCCCTCACCCCTCAACCCTATGGACAAAGACATAGAGTACTTTAGCCTGGAACCCTTGAAGGGCAGGATGACTCGGCCCTGTGAGCCCTGTGGATCAGACCAAGGGTAGACTTTGCCTACACCACATCCTTGTGGATGCTTCTGCTTCCCTATCTTGCTCTACTCGCTCTCTTATAGATTTTCCCTAAAGACTATTCCCCATGCACCCAAATCCTTGTCTCAGGTCTGCTTCTAGGGAATTAGATTAAGAATGATCAACAGTACTATTAATTATGTACAAATAATACAACTATTTGTATTTGTATTATGTACAAATAATATAACTATTATTTGTATTTGATTGCAAATAATTACAATACTTTTCTTAGAGCAATAATAGATGGGGGTAGTTATTGTTTGGTGAAGGAGAGTAAGCAAATAAGGGACTACCCGGAGAAGTTTTCCCAAAAGTGTATCAAACAACGCTGTGTGCTTTGGCATTGTAAAAGTAAAGGTCAAAAACTGGTAGATCACATAATCTCTACTGATGCTTCAAGTTCTATAATTTATCTCACCATAATTTCTGGTGGTGAATAAGAGATCCTTATTGTACAGTTTTGTGTTCAACTATATGAGGAGAAAGGACAAGAAGTCTCAAGGAGGCTGGTATTCAAGCTTACTACCATAAAACATTTCATTTAACAAATGCTCACTGCTCCCTGCATTCCAGGCACTGGGGTCTCAATGCTAAACTCCACAGACAAAGGCTCTGGAAATTTCCATCTTGATGAGAGGGATAGTAATAAACAGATGAATACATGTAATGTGACACAGAAGAGAAATTCTAGGGACAGGAATAAAGCATGGAAAAGGGATAGAGAATGATAACTGGAAAAGGGAGGGTGGGGAGTACAGTGAGGCGGTGATATTTGAGCAAGTAAACACGGGAAGGAAAGCCTTGAGGAGATCTAGAATGTTCTAGACAGAAGCAGCAGCAAGTGCAAAGACCCTGAGGCAGCCAAACAGCAAGGAGGCCTATGTGATTGAGGGAGTCAGTGGCAGGAGAAGAGTCTGGGAGGCAGCCAGGCCCTGATCTCACAGCGGCTCATCAGTCACTGTGAGAAGCCGGCAGAGGGCTGTGAGCAGGTTTGGCTTACGTAGGTGGGGCAAGAGAATCAGGGACCACAGATAAGAGAACACAGCAGTAGACTAGGTGAGAATGAGATGAACACTAATGGTATCCAGGAAAGTTTACTGATCTACTCATTTACTTCCTGATCCAATGAGAACTCCGAGTGGCTCTGCAGGACGTACACACTCTATGCACTCAACGCAATGCTCCTTCCCTCTTTGCTTCATCACAGCCTTGGATGGGAAGAAACGATTTACAAAGGTGTTGAGTCTCGGACTGAGGTAGGTACAGACATCACTACAGCACAAAGTGCCCAGGAAGTGTTTCAGTTCTGGTACCCAATATTGACACTCATACTAACATATTTCATGAAACACCTCCCTGCTTCCTGTCACTTTATACGGTACTTTGGAGAGCTGGGAAGTGTCATCGAGACCACATTCTGCTCTCTGAAGCTAAGGAACAGTTTATTTCCATTTCATTTTATTTCAAGTATATAAATATGTTATTAAACAACACCATAAAGAAAGATGTTTTCTATCATTTATACTAACAACTAAAAATCTCTAATTCATTTTTGCCCCCAATAAAATCTCCTGTTCATTGCTAAAATTTTATTGTATTTTTTAAATGCATGGAAAAAAGGTTTCAATTATGATTTATAATACAAGCAAAGTTTAACATAAGAAGTCAATTTTTTGGTAAGAAATAAAAACCCACCAGAGCTTACTTAGAAACAATATTTAAGGCTTAAATCCGTGGAGATTCCAAATACTCCTTCTCTAAGTGAAATTCAATTTTCCCATTTGTAAGTTTCCCAGTGTTGGTGGCTGTGGTGTATGTTGCCTGTGGTCAGGGTGGTTTAGGGAAAGTGGTTATGGGAAGAATGAAGGTGCTGGTTTTAAAATTAAACCTGAATATTTCACATGCCTTAAGGATTATGTCTAAAAGAAATTGCTTTCCTTGGGACCAAAGGTACTATCTCACCACTCAAATGCAAAGGGCCAGAAGTCTGTTTATACATTTTCCATGATTTGTTTCCCAGATTTAGCTTTCTACAAGCACTTCCTTCAGGGAAACACGCTCTTTTCCTCTCTTGCAGCTCAATTTCCTGCAGGAGTGCCTCTTTAGGAAATGATAATCACAGCATCATTCTTGTGTTTTATGGTGACAACTTAGAAGCAAAATATGTATATACACTCATACAGAACACTTCCCAAAACAAAGTGAGGACGAAGTGAAGAAAGTAAAGAAATGCTCTCTTTTTCCCAAAGTGTCCCTTCTTTTTTAAAAACTAGTAGCTTTTGCAGCCTTTTCTTAGCTCACACTGGAAATTCAAATCCTACCCCTCTTTTAAAGGCAGGTTCTTCTTTTAGTGTTAGGTGTAAATTCATGTAATCTGAGTCACTATTAGAGTTCAGTTCAAACAGTTAGAACTTGAGCAATTATAAGATACCCAGGGCAGCCATGGGGACACGCTAACACAGAGGCGCTCATGTGTTCCAAGGATGGATGACAAGGGTTAGCAGTTCTCTGGGTATCAGTACTATGTCATGACCACAGTCTTCGTGAGAATACCTGTAGAGAGCAGCATTGCTCATCCTCAGCTAAGTGAGAGTCTGGGACTGTGCCCAAAAGAGAAGGAAGAGCGAGGCAGTTATACAGCCTAGCCTCCTAAACACAGAGCGGTCTCCCAAAGCTGCCTTGAAAACCCTTGGCAGTGCTGTGGTTTCCTCTAGATTCAGGCTCGTCAAGGTCTCTAGAGGTAGCTGCTCACTGGAAGCGGTGCTGGGAACAAGGCTAGTTGTCCCTACGCCACAGTAGCCGCTAAGAGGCTACTGAATGGGTGCTACTGCCAGCTGAAGAAACGGCTGCCATGAGAAACACCGTCCTGAGAGCAAAGAGGATGTTTCCACTTACTGATCATCAACTTCGTGCTCAAACCTTACAACGACCACACTTCCTCAATTCTAAGACTCTATCATGCTGACTTTTCAAGAAGGAATAGGAAATACCATCATGATTGAAAACATACACCGATATAAATAAATAAAAATATGTGTCATAGTGAAAAGGTAATATTATATTATTAGAAATTATAACCATAGAAATCCTAGACGATGTGGAGCTCTTCCTAAGCGATATATTTACAGATATGACCTCATTTAATTCTAATAAAAATCACAGCCCTCTGAGGCAGATATAATTTTTCTCACTTAAGAGAGAAAAATTAAGGAAATTAAGAAAAGTGATGGAACTTGGAGTTTTGTGAGTGTGAACTCACGCCGTTGTACCACACCAGTCCCTCTAGTTTCTGAGACGTGATGCCACAGAAGGGAGCCACCACGACCAGTGTGGCAGATGGTGCAGTCTTCCCTGTTGTCCCAGTGAGACCCAGGAATAAATATCAAAGAAAAGGTAATAATTCCACATCAGCAGCACAGTTAAACCGTCCGAGACCTTGATTTAAGCTCCATTGTTTCTTATGACATAAAAATCAAATACCCCTTCTGCCATGACCGAAATTTTAGGACACAATGTAGCAAATCAGTGGCTCTGAGGTCTGAAAGATCTGGGATTTGTGATAGTGTAGTGCTGGCACAAAAGGATGGAATTTCTAATTAGTGTTAAAATAGTGATTTTTAAAAAATGATGTGGAGAAAATCAGAAATTAGAAAACAGATTCTTTACTTCTCGATAACAATAAAATAAATTGTAGTTGATCCAAGAATTT
>CAUYSK010013635.1:0-14888 GCA_963575035.1 Avahi laniger | reverse complement strand
AGAGAGAGAGAGGAATTCTTTGCTGGTTATGAGAGAGAAAAACGACCAGGTTTTCAGATTTCTCTTACCCCAAGGAAAGATGGGCTGTTTCTCCTAAGGATCATGCTGACCCAGAATGAGAGCAGCACTTCCAGGAGGAACGAATCTCTCTTCAGCACAGCCCTCCTACGAGGACACCTGCTTTTCATGGACACATCCAGGAAAATATCAAGTTCCATCAGAAAAAGCGGCAGAAAAATGATGTGCAAGAAAAGGCCAAGGTAGTGAGACCAGGTTAGGCCTAGAGAGGGAAAGGATTCAGAGACTGAGATTAAAGATAATGACCAACACTTTCTTTGCACTTGCTATGTGCCAAAATTCTTTACATATATTAACATATATATCAAGTGCTTTACATATATTAACTTATTTTGTCCTTACAGCTGCCCACAAGGTAGACGTCTCACTAGAACCCCTGTTGCACATATGAAGTTAACTAAGGCACAGAAAGATTAGGTTATTTGCCTCAGGCTGCCCAGATGGGAAGTGGCAGGGCCAGGATTTATCACAGGAACTCTTAACTCAGCCTCCTGTGTTTTCATGCGTTATGGAGTGGGTTGCGAGTAATTTGTTACTAACCATAGTTAAAAAAAAAAAAATCAGTCTGCCAATGATTTACTCTTTAATCAATGCTATCTGAGAAAGCTCTCCCACTGTGTTGCATTTTAATATAATGTCTGCTTATTATATATATGTTAAGGAACAAATAAGAGTTGAATTAAATCATACTGACTATTCAGGTCTCCAGACAGATATCAATTAATCTAGAGTAGTGGTTCTCAGACATCACTGGACACAAGAATCACCTGGGGTGCTTGTTAAAATGCAGCTCACTTAGCCCTGGCCCCAGAGATTTTGATACATTAGGCTTACTTTGGAGTTCCAGAATTTGCATTTTTAACAAGATCCTAAATCTGTTTTTTCCCCATAACACTCTACTTTTAGACCATTTTTTAAGTTGGCTATTGGAGGATATCACTGACCACACTCTCACCAAGACAGTGCTAGTTGCTCCATATATTATACCCACGAGACTCTCCTGTAAACTTATCCCACACAGTATGCAGATGCCTACTTACTTCTCCCTCTCCCTCTCTCTCTCTCTCTCTCTTTATATTCTGGAAGGGCCTTAAAATCAATTCTTGTATATAGTTTATTACTATATATTAAAAATTCTCCAAAGCAATTGATATGTAGCTAGATCCCCTAATGCAGTTGTGGATTCATGAATGAATAAATGAAAATAAGACAGTTTCAGATCATGTGA
The DNA here is from genome assembly GCA_963575035.1 of Avahi laniger. Taxonomy (NCBI): domain Eukaryota; kingdom Metazoa; phylum Chordata; class Mammalia; order Primates; family Indriidae; genus Avahi; species Avahi laniger. Next base: position 13,582 of record CAUYSK010013635.1, on the reverse strand, counting down.
AACATTTTCAGATGGCTGAATTCAGTATGCAAGTGCTACATTTAGTTAAAAAGTAACAGAGAATACATTTTTAAAAAGATATTAAACACATAAAGAATGTCATGAGCTCAGTTCATCATTGAACTCCATAGAACAGCAGTTTAATATATGCAGAGATGGGCATATATTAAACATAGCAGCAGAAATGGTAGGTGACGCCTGGGCCTTTGTCTCACCTGCAAGACCGTAAGCAGTGTGGGACTATCATTGTGCTCTATGTCCACTTCACATCATCCTTGCTGAATAATTGCAATAACAGGTACATCCATCACATGAAAGCTTATATACAAGTGACCTATCAACACTTTAATGCTTAATATACTCTCCCAAAACTTCTTTGCTTTGTAGTTCTATTTATTTATTTAGTTCAGTATTCTGTGGGTCAGCGACTTGTGTTGACCCACATTCTAATGATTTTCTTCCTGTATCTTTGGTGAGCTGGCCAGTCAACTGACAGCTGGCTGGTCAATGACGGTCTTATGCACACATTTGAAAGCTGGTTGGCACTTGGCTGGGCTTGTTCTCATGGCAGAGGTAGAGTTTTAATAGTGTGAGCCAAAGTGTTGAGAGTCTCTCGTGTTACAGTAATGATAAAAATGGTCTCACTCACCTATACCTTCAAAATGTGAATTTGAAGCTCCTTTCATCAAGAAATAGAGCCTGTTTTTCTACCCCTTGAATTTAGACGGGCCTATTTAAATTGTGTTGGAAAACAGAATGAGTAAATGTCACATTGTGCTCGTTCCAAATCTAAGGATTAAGAGGCCTGTCATGCTTCTGTGAGGTCTTTGGAAAACCTGCTACCTCCATGTGAAAAGGTCTGAGCTTGTCTGCTGAATGATGAATGAGCCCTGCCAAGATCAGCCACGCATGGCCCAAATCAGCAGAACTACTCAGCTAATCCATAGACTTCTGAGCAATAAAAAATGCTAATTGTTTTAAGTCACTGAATTGTGCAGTGATATGTTATATAGTGAGAGCTAACTGACATTTCTCTTGCAATGTTGATTAGAAGAGGCACCGTGGCACTTCCACCTCAATTTATTGTCCAAAGCAAATAAAACAAGCCAAACCCAGATATAAAGTGTAGTATGGCTGATTCCAACTTTTAATGTGAGAAACTGCAAAGTTGCACTGCAAAGGATGTATAGACAGGGAGACATGGAAAATTGGAGACATTTTTATGATCCATCTGTAACAGTTTGAAATGTCCGTCTCCCTCCCCCACTTCCTTCCTTCTTCCCTTCCCCCCACTCTCTGATTAAGAGACGGGAAAAGAGAGCAAGAAAGAGGTGTAGAGAGAGGCTCCTCTTTGATTTTGCACAAATAGTCTTTGTAATTCGTGTTTTAATGTAATGTTTAATTTCTTGAGTTAATTATATTTATGTAAAGACAGTTGCCCATTGAAATATTTTTTTTCTGTGTTTAAGAATGCCAACGCTCACTTGGCGCATATAGTTCCAAATTTTTTTGACACCATCCTTTTCACGGAAGTAAAACAAAGTACAAGTTGATTACACTATTCTGAAACATCACCAGTGATATTAGTTCCAAACTTGCAGTTACATTATATTTCTTGAAATTTCATCTTTGTTTGTGACTACCACTACTCTCTTTCCATTGGATAACATAACAAGGGCTTGATTTTTAGAGCAAGATTTAATTTGGTATACGTAATAGTACAGTAAAAATTAAAGATGGACCACCCACCTCTCCAAGCACTAATGTTAATTGTAATATCTTTGGTGTTATAGAAGAATTTCGCTGGGTAGTGGGATAAGTAGTAATTTTTGTGTGTGTGCTTATAAAAATTATATATTTTTGATATTTTTAGTGAGAAGATATTTTGTCATAAAGAAGATGTCTTTTTCTTAGTCCTTCCAATTTCTACACACATACACACACCCCATCATTACCCACAGTAAATACATCTGAGAGGCTCAGACTGCTAGTGGTCTGGAAGGTCACAGGAAAAGGCCATCACCGTTTGCTGGGTTGGGAAGAGACTTCTCAGAGGAGGTAAGACTTAATTAGGGACTTGAGGAAAAGGCATGTAGGAACCATGTAATTTACATGTACATACATGTAAAGGAGGCAGAGTGAGCGCAACTCCAAAGAGGACACAATGCAGTATCTTTAGGGATGTATTAATCAAGAATGTTTTGGTTGCAAGTAACAGAAAGCTAAGTACAATTGGATTAAATAGAAAAAATGGCTCATGTTTTAGGCCTAACAGGAAACAAAGTTATTGGAAATAATTTTATGTCTCTCACCTTGCTTCCTCAATGTTGATTTAATCTTCAGGAAAAGGGTCTTTATACATAGAAGAAAATTAGCCCCGGACCTAATTACCATCTACTTGACAACCCTAGCAATAAGGGAGTCCCTCTTTTGCAATGGTTCAACTGGACTGGGTAAGATTCTCACCACCTGACTTAGGTCACACACCCACATAAGAACACTTTGTGTGGCCAGGAGGATGGCTGGAGTCACATGTCTACCCCTAGTAGTGGGGGTCACTCAAATAACAAGGGTTAAGATGGGGATGGGTGGGTTCTAAAAATCAAGGATATTTAGCAAAATAACATATGCTAGACAAAGTCAACAGGTATCTGCCACCAGCAGGAAATAAATAAAATATTTAGAGCAACTGGTGTTAGTTTTGTTGATTTCATTTGTTTAATTTTGTTATTATTTGTCTGAAGAGTAGAGAGTGTAGTGAGAAGTAAAATTGCATTTGCAAGTTGGGATCATGTCATTTAGGATCTTGTAATTGAAGAATCTGCAGAGGCCAATCTCAATGCCATTTTTATTTTCTTTCTCTGCTGAGGTTGCCCATTTTCAGCCTTTCTATATACATAAATTTTCCAGATTTCATGTCCACAGGTGTTTTAGAGAATACTAAGGTACTGAACAATTGCTATGCCATTCTGGACCTATGCAATTGATGAACTTGAATGCTGAACTTTTGGAGATTTCCTTAGAAAAGTTGATATCTCACAATGCAATCTTTGCCATTTACTCTCTGGTTAGGGGACATGGACCTGTAATTAAACACCTTGGACCTTTCCATTAACATGATATTTTGCACAGATCTTGATCTACTATTGATTCATTCCACTCAATTTAATGAATAATCCTATATGAAAGAATGATTTTGAATGCCAGATAATATGAATTAAGTTAGTAGGGTGTTTTACTATAATATGTTGTTTTTAGTACATTAACTTTTTTGATTCTCCAAACAATGCTTCAGTAGATGGGCATGTCCTGTCATTCCTATTTTTTTTAAGTTACTGAGTAGGTTAATGACTTAATAAAGGCTGAACTCCCTTCATAGAATTTAAAAGGTAATGTGATAAAGAAACTAATTCAGTTAATTCAACAAACATTAATTGAGCACTTAGCCAGTGTCAGATACTGAATTAAGCACTAAGGAAATGAAAATAAATAAGACATTTTTGCCCTGGAGTAACTTGCAGACTAGTACTGAAATTAAACTCATGAAAATATGTATCGCATTCAAGATGATAAGTAATAAAAATAAAATGGTGTGAACAAATTCACTAAGGATACAGAGGAAGATACGCAATCAATGTCTGACGTGAGGCCACCAGGAAAAGTTGATATTCTTTAAGATCAGTTGTTAAGGATGAGAAGAATATTCTGAGGGTTACGGTAGAAGGAGTGAGGGAGTGGATGGTCATTCATGACACAGGAAACAGCATGCGCAAAGGCACAGCACTGCAAATGTCCAGCAAATCCAGGGCACAGGGAAATATCATAGCAGAAAAGGAGAAGGGCTAGACCTAGGCAGGTAGGTAGAAGGACAAGATCATAAAGAGAAGCTTCTTTAAGACAAAATTGTTTATGTATGTGTGTATTCATTTGCATTTACTCATTTGGAAAGGAATGGTTTATCGTTAATTGGAGTAATGACCAAGAAAAAGGGCACTTGTAGCTCACATCTACACCAAAATCCCATTTCGGGAAAACAGTAAACCAATCACACCCTCCTTTACTAGGCCCAGAGATCAAATTTGAATTTGAACTAAATCCTTACACATGAGTCCAAGGAATGTATTTCCCAAGAAAATCACAATGCCATGCATTTTCTCCTTAAATGATAAAATTTGCTAGTTTTGAAGAAAGATTCAGCTCAGGCTGTAATGAAAATTAAAACTCTAAGAAGTGGGTAAAAATTTGAATCAGAAACTGCTTTTGTATAATTTATTACCCTCCTGGCCCCACATTTTTATACCAGTAGCTGCAGCAATGATGTTCCTTATAAACTTGGACTTGCTTCACATAGTTGAACACTGACAGAGCCTGATTTCGTGTCCCAGACAACATCTGGATCACCTTTGATGAATGGGGAATAGGAACAATTTGGTAAATGCTTCCCCCTTTCATTTTTCAAGCAAGACATCCTGAGAGGCATTTGTTAAGACTTTTCAGATCGTTCCCTGGGATCAAGCACAAGTAACCCACAGCAGTGGTCAACTCAATAAGGACTCTTTATACTGACTTTCTCTCTTTTAAGTTCCTCATTCATCCCTCTCCTAAGACCACATCCACAAATTAATGACCTAAATGAAAGTCTTTGCTTTATATTTTCCTTATGGTTCTACCCAAGCAAATATAATATCCCTCTTACCCTTCGCCAGTGACAATGACTGCAGGATACCTGTGCTACTAGGATGCACTCTTTATCCAACACTAATCTTTGGCACTGAGGCAAGGCACAGATTAGAATCTCTCATAATAAGGTCCTAGGGAAATATGGAGAATGGACTAGAGTTGACACGCATGCTGCAATCTTGCTGCCTCTACTCCAACAAGGACCAGAGTTCATTCTGTATCTCTGACTCTCATTCTGCAATCAGCTGCTTTTTAAAAACTCATGAAGAATTAGGGCAGTGCACATTCACCAGGCAGCACATTTACTGGTTGCAACTTGGATGCTGGATAGTAGGCTAGATGTACTCATTAGTTTAGTGAAATTATAAGAGCCACGTGTTAAACTTTGAATTTAGGGAGAGTGTTCCCAATTCAATATATTCTTCCTTATTTAGATTTGTTTTCCAGCCTCCTCGATCAGACTTCCTCATAATCCAGACCCCGTGTACTCGCCTGGTTCATGCCAGGACATGCTAGCTTAAAGTTGCAGCTCTATTGTTGGGTTCTTTATGTCCCCTGCTGGATCGTGCGGTGGCTTAGGTCTATCATGACTACCTTTTCTGTAGGATCCTTTAGAGAATTCTCGTTACACAGGCAACATGGGGTTCCCCAGGACTAACTGTATAAGAGGACACTGGCCCTGTAGCTTCAGTGTCTTGAAGCAGTGGTCAGGATAGGATGAGACTTGACTCTGATCCTGAATTTCATCTTAATTCTGATCATCTTCCTGATCATAGTACTCTAGATATAGACCTAGTAGCCAGGAGTAGAGGTAAGAGTAGGTCCTGAGTAAGACACAGGTTATCTTGTGGGAAAGAGACTTCTGTCTGCATTGTCTTCCAGAATAGGAGGAATGCTAGCTTTTTGAAAGGAACGCTGTGCCATTTATGCAGTCTCAGAAGTGTTCAAAAGACTATGCGGAATTAAAAGCTTTGAGGTCATCTGTGCACATGACTCTATCCTATGTATCTGGGTCCTGGGTTTTGCCAGCCAAGGCCTTGTGAATATAGCCTTGTGAATATATACCGAGCTGTCCTGACTGGGTTTTAACTTTCATTGAAGTTCAGCTACAATATTAGGGCCTGATCTTGGTCCTTTGCTTTCTTTGTCTGAAAATTACAGGCAATGAGAGCTTCTTTGAAAACAACCAAAGAGGCCCTCTGGCTTTCAACTGCCTGATATTCTTCCTCAACTGTTCACTACTCTTCTGCAGAGCATCGTTAGTGCTTAGCAGTAGTCATCCAAACTCAGTGTATCTACTATTTCCTCCATACTTCTCAAATGTCTGATACACTGAGATCACCAGTGTGATTTCTTCCCATAGTATAAGATATCAATTCAACACATCAACTCACCATCATTGAAAATTTTAACAATTAATCTTCTGCTTTGTTGTGGGAGCTATCTGTGCTCCACCTACGCCCAGTGGTGATGTTTGATTGCCAGGGTAGGGATTAATATACAATGATATTTTATTTTATTACCTGTTTTCTGAAACAATAAATTGAAATGGCAGCTATTGAGGTTGTGATCTTCTGAAGCAGATGCTGAGAGGGACTTGGAGGTGTAAGATATTTTTAGGGGATACACACCTGTGAAAATAAGAGAGAGAAAGCAGAATTGAAAGAAGTGATAAATTAAAATGCAATTTGGGTCCTTAAATCCCAGACCTATTGTTAAGGATCTTTTGAGCAAATATTGTCCATCAAAGTTGTCCCCTGTTGTGTCAAATGCTTTGGCGTGTATACCCCTGCCTTGTCCAGTCGTCTGAGGAACATCTCCCTGATAAGGGAATGTCTTCATTTCAAGTGACTCTGCAGCTGAAGGAAACTTTGAAGGAACTGAAAGGCTGGAGGCTGTTTGCTGACCTCACAGCTAGGCCATGTGTCCTTCTTTGAGGGGGACATAGAGGATGTGCATTTCTATGTACCCTATAGCAGCTTTGCCTCTTCCTTGAAACCATGAGTTCCCAAAGTGGGGTGGGGGGGACAATAACTTACTTATTCTTAAGTGCAAATTCTAGACTTAAGCTTTTAAATAATGTTGGATGGAAGAATTAATAAGAAAAAATGGACAGATATATTGATGGCACTAGGGGTGGTGGTGATGGTTGGTGATTACAATGCTGATAGATTTATTTATTGAGCATGCACTGTATGCTATAGTATCTAGACCCATTCCTTGGATAAATATTATGCATGTTTTAGAGATATTCAATAAGTGCTCGATAAATATTTTTCTTAATATTTTGGAAACATTAGAGAATGAACAAATATACTTCATATTGTGACAAAAATATTTTAAAATATTATATTTAATCCTTTCAAAATCAAATAAGTTCTCTTAATTTATAGATGAGGCTAGTAGAGATAAAACATCATTTGCGGTTGCACAGCAACAAATTAAAGAGGCAGAATTGAATTCAGGTCTGACTCCGGAGTTTCTGCTATTAAATACTATTAATATATGGGGCAGTTATTAGCAGTCAACAAAAAGGGAGGGGTCTCCCACTGCACATAGAATGGCCTTCAGGGTTGGGACCTTAAGAGTCCTTGCAAGAATATAGTAAGAACTATGGTCTCTCTTGGAGACTGAGTTGTCAGGCATGGAACCAGAATGTTAGCTTAGGTCAATAAATATGCCCAACTTAGTGCCATGTAAAGATATTTCAAGAGGGTCATAAAACTTGTTTGCCAAGCCGGATATCTGAATAGGCTATGAAATTGATCTGGACTAAACCTGTGAGTGAGGGTTACATGCCCCTTAGATTCAGAGAATGAAAGAGTATGAGAGAGCATATCTTACTTTCCAGCATGAAACCTCCCTGCCCAGCTATATCTTACTGTAATACATCAGTCACACGAAGAACTGTATGAACAGGAACCAGATTAAGATAGTTGCCTTTTACTTGGATTGTGAGTATCTGAAGCATGGATGAAAAAATTTAATTTTAATTTTCACCTTAAACGTTCCATACGTCTCCTATTACAGGTGAAATACTGTTTAAAAATCTTTAAAAAATATATTTGTTTAAAATTCTGTTTATGGCAATTGAACTCTCTTTCTGGGAACCAGATTCTCAGTTGCAAGAAATACAAACAAACATCTCTCTGGCGTCCATTGTTGTTGCATGAAATTCTTACGAGATCTTGTCTGTTGGGAAAGATGAGTTATTTATTCCACTGAGGAATCAATATGATATGAAAGGAGAGTAGTGCCTTCTGTAAGTAGGAAGTTAGAGACTAAAGAACTTGAATTTAGCAAAGGTCAGTCTCCATGTTATCGTGTTTGCTTTGGAGGAAGAGGAAAATCTGAGTTGTTGAGAAAAAGTAGAAGATCAAATATTCAATTCATTAACTTGAGGCATTAGAAGTAGAGCCAGGAAACATAATCCTGAGGGGAAGCTGTTGGGGGTCAGAGACATTTAGAGATTCTGGCGGAAGGTGATAAGGAGGTAAAATGTGGATATGCTGGCACATGAAGTAAATAATTTCAGGTGGCTAAGCAGAAAAGGGGAGTTTTCTAACCTCATACCATTTGGTAAACTGTACCTTTTAAACAGATGCTTCACACTTAAGGAAGAACATGAAGGGAAAATCATTCTTTCCAGGGTTCAGATATTGACGGAATGAAGTCCATAAATACTTGTTAGAAGTGTAGACTTACTCAGTTGCAGAAATCTAATGCAAACTGGTTGAATCAAAAAGTAAATTTGTTGGCTCATCAAATTAAAAAGTTTAGGACAACACTGAATCCAAGTGATGTCATGATTAAAATGGGTTCTCTCTATCTTTCTGTTCTGTGTTCTGTTTTAGCTTCATTATAAAGCTGGCTTCCATTTTATAGTGGAAACTGCAACTCAAAGTTTCCAGTCTGTTAATTGTAAGCCAGGAAAAGAAATGCTCTGTTTCACAGTGGTTCTAATAAAGATGTAGGAAATAATCTCATTGGCTCAGGATGTCTTGACTTGAGTCACATGTCTGCCTCTCAATCAATAAGATGCGAGGCTCTCATTGGCCACTCCTGAATCACTTGTCGATTTCTGGAGCTAATGATTAAGCAACATTTATTTCTCTATCTCAACATGATTTGAGAGTGTGATATGGGTTGTTAGCAAAAGAAAACCAGGGAGTTATTACTAGAAATGGGGGTCAGGAGTTGAGAGAGTGGACGTTTGTGAGACCAGAACAAATGTTCAATCTATGCTTTAATCCTCTCAACTTTACTTGTTAGAAAACTAGCCAAAAAGGAGATACATTAAATTGAAAGATATCCTCTGTTCATGGATTGGAAGGATTGATATTTTTATAATGTCGATATCACCCAAACTAACAGATTCACTGCAATTCCTATTAAAATACCAATGACGTTGTTCACAGAAATAGAAAGACAATCCTAAAATTTATATGGAACTGCAAAAAACCCTGAATAGACAAAGCAATCTTGAGCAAAAAGAACCAAGCTGGAGGCATCACACTATCTGATCTCAATGTATACTATAAAGCTATAGAGAAATAGCATGGTACTTGCATAAAAACAGACACATAGACCAATGGAACAGAATAGAGAGCCTAGAAATAAATCCACACATTTATAGCCAATTAATTTTTGACACATGTGCCAAGAACACACGATGGAGATAGAATAGTCTTTTCAATAAATGATGTTGGAAAAACCATATATCCACATGCACAAGAATAAACTTAGATCCTTATCTCTCACCATATATAAAAACTAACTCAAATGAATTAAAAACTTAAAAATATGACCTAAAACAATGAAACTACTAGAATAAAACATAGGGGAAACACTTCATGACATAAGTCTGGGCAAGAATTTTTTGGAGTCCTCACACTACAGGCAACAAAAGCACAAACAGACAAATGGATTACATTAAACTAAAATGTTTCTACACAGCAAAGGCATGAACAGAGTGAAAAGACAATGTACAGAATGGGAGAGAATATTTGCAAACTGTACATCTGACAAGGCGTTAATATCAAAAAATCTATAAGGAACTCGAACAACTCAATAGCAAAAAAACCAAATAACCCGATTAAAAAATGGGCAAAATATCTGAATAGACCTTTCTCAACAGAAGATATACAAATGACCAACAAGTATATGAAAAAATGTTCAATATAACTAATAATCAGGGGAATATAAATCAACACCCTCACCCAAGTTAGAATGGCCCTCATCAAAAAGCAAAAAGATAACAAGTGCTGAAAAGGATGTGGAGACACGGGAACTCTTGTACACTGTTGGTAGGAATGGAAATTAGTACAGCCATTATAGAGAAGAGTATGGCAGTTCCTCAAAAAATTAAAAATAGAATTACCACATGATCCAGCAGTCCCATTAGTAGATATATATCAAATTAAAATCAATATGTAGAGAAGATATTTGCACTGTGTGTTTATTGCAATACTATTCATAATGGATACGCCAAAATACGAAATCAACCTAAGTGTCCACTAATGAATGAATGTTTAAAGAAAATGTGGGATATATACACAAAAAAAATACTCTTCAGCCACAAAAAATAATGAAATCCTTCATTTATGAAAACATGGATGAACCTGGAGGACATTATGCTAATTAAGATAAACCAGGCACAGAAAGACAAATAGTGTACAATGTCACTCATGCATGGAATGTAATAAAGTTGATCAAATAGAAGTAGAGAGCAGAAGGGTGGTTGCCAGAGGCTGGGGTGGTTAATGGGGAGGAGGAATGGATAGAAGTTCATCAAAGGATACATAATTACAGTAATAAAGGAAATAAACATCAAGAGATCTATTGTACAGCAAGATGATTAATGTTAATGATAACAGTATATTCTTGAAAAATGTAAAGAAAGTGGATGTTATGTGCTTTTACAACAAAAATGATGACTATGTGAGGTAATGCCTTTGTTAATTAGCTAGGTTTAACCATTCTACAATGTATGTGTACTTCAAAGCATTATGTTGTACATGATAAAAACATACGATGTTATCTGTCCATTTATAAAAAAATTAAAAGGAAAGATTATTTTTCTTCCTGCCCGGCCCTTTTCCTCAAAACCACAGGCAGATTCCTCTTGTTTGGTCTCACACCTCATTTGCCCTTCTCTCTTGCAAATACACATCTCTTTACAAACACTCCGTTAGTTTTGATGTTTGCCTCAGAGCTCTGATGTGTTTGAAGGGTTTCTTTAAGGTTCGCTGACAACTCCCCTGAGTGCTATCTGAAGGCTTTTTTTTATCGCCCTCTGCCCACTCCTGGGCTCATCACTCTTCCGGGCAATACTGGCTTCATCAATATTTGTTAACACTGTTTGACAGTCTGTGTGTGTGCATTCAAGCAGTGAGGGAGACCTCTGGAGGTCATCGTAATCTTGCTGATGTGTTGTGTCAAGTACTAGGGAGTCTATGTAATAAACAGAGGGGCAGGTAGTGACATTCTGATTGCCCTGTTTATTATGGAACTAACAGGAGAGAAACGATATGTGATGCTGGATTTATTGAAGCAAGAGAAAGGGGATGGGCTGTTGAATATGTCTAGGAGAGTCTTAATTTTTATCTAAGTGGCAGAATATTGACTATTGGAAATTGATCCATTCAGAAACTTCTTCAGTCCTTTTAGTTTGGGTCTCAGGTAAAGAGCATATTCCAACATCTATTGGATGTCGGGCAGGGGGGAGGGGGAAGGGGGGAGGTGGGGACGGGTATTTGCACACACAAAGAGTGCAACACGCACCATCCAAGGGATGGACATGCTTGAAACTCGGACTTGGGAGGGAGAGGGGAGGCAAGGGCAACATACGTAACCTAAACATCTGTACCCCCATAATATACTGAAATAAAAAAAAAAAAAGAGTATATTCAGTGTCTACCCTGCAGCTCACCAGCTGTTCAAGGGGATCCTCCCACAAGCTCTTGATGGAGCCAGGCACTTCACCTCTGATTTGCGACATTGGAACTATTCTTCATCATAACATCATACATTATTCTGTCTCAAATACGGTATTAGAAATTAAAGGTGATGCAGCTCTGAGTCTATAGCGAGAGGCTCAGTTCCTATGGGGTTGGTGAACTTTATACCATTCTCTGTCCTAGGGCTACAGATTAAATCCTTACCACTCATTTTTAAGATGCAGTGACTGTTCCATGAGAGGAATGGAGGAAGAAAGCATCTTTGCCTTAGTGCAAAAGGAGGTCCCCCCAGGGAGGAGTCCTCAGAATGCATGGCTTATTGACAAGGGGTCTGTAGTATGGTATAATTCCAAATGTAAAGCAGATCTAGTATCCAAGGCTGAGTGGATGGTCAGACTTGCCCAAGCCTTAGAGAACTGACTGGACTTTCTCATGTCATCATGTAGCTAAAGCAAGAAAATAGATTCATAAAAAACTTTTAACATCTAATCTTGGTTTTTTTCCCTGTCTTCCAGTAGGACTTATCATAAATATTATATTTCAAGAAGATTGTACCTCCCCAATGCAAATAATTCTAGAAAAATAATTATTCTGTGTTAATGAAATTTTAATAGTATGGGCTATATTTTAATTCTTGACATTTTTTTTTTAATGTCTGAATTCAGCATAAGCAGCCAGGGAGGAGGAAAGTAAAACTTCTGCTGTGAAGCCTGGATATGGTGTCCTTGGGAGAATTCTGCCAATTTCTGCAGCCACCACAAGCCGAAGACGTTTCTGAGGTCACATTTGCTCTTTTAGAATTCTTTTTTGGGTTGTTAGAAACCTCATGCAAAAAAAAAAAAAAATAGAAAGCTCATGCAGACCAAGAGACTGAAATTTCCAGGCAGACAGGGATGTTGCCTGGGACCCAAAAGTAATAAAGAGAACACTGTCATCATAGTGTTTACATTCTGAGGATAAGAAGACAAAAAATAAATACGATAAGTAAAATATATAGTACGTTAGTGAAAAAGTGTTCTGGGGAAAAAACCAAGCAGGGAAGTATGATAGAGGATGGATGTGATGTGGTTCAGATGGTAGTCATATGGTCAGAGAAGGCTATTTGGGCAAAGAACTGAAAGGAGTGAGAGAGATTCCTGCTTACCTAGAGCAACGGCCAGAGGAAATGCAAGAGATCAGAGGTAGGGGCCTGCCAAGTGTGCTTCAGAAGGAGGCAGTTGTGTCTAGAGAAGAGAGAGCGGAGTGCCTGAGGTAATCACTGCTTTTGGATCCCAGATCTCTTTGATAACACATCAGGTATCTGATCCTCCTTTTGGCACAGCAACTGCACAGGGCTCATGCTTTTTCTTCATTCTCTAAACATAAAGATTCTCACATTTTAGCTTTGGAAAGATAATGGACCTGTTTTGTATTTAGTTATCATGCCTTGTTATGCTCTTTAATCTAGAGCAGATTTGCCATGTTTCTCTTTCGTTCATGACATTGACATTTTTTTTTTATTTCAGCATGTTATGGGGGTACAGATATTTAGGTTATGTATGTTGCACTTGCCCGCCCGCCCCCCAAGTCCGAGTTTCAAATATGTCCATCCTTCGGGTGGTGCGCATTGCACTCTTTGTGTATGCATGCACCCGTCCCCTCCCCCCTACCCCCTCCCCCTTGCCCAACATCCAATAGATGTTATTCTTATACGTGCACTTATGTGTTGATCAGTTAATACCAATTTGATGGTGAGTACATGTGGTGCTTGTCTTTCCATCAGTTAATACCAATTTGATGGTGAGTACATGTGGTGCTTGTCTTTCCATTCTTGGGATACCTCACTTAGTAGAATGCGTTCCAGCTCTATCCAGGAGTATACAAGAGGTGCTATATCACCATGGAGTACTCTTTAGCTTTAAGAGACATTGACATTTTTAAACACTAAAGGCCAAGTATCTTAT
>CAUYSK010013633.1:0-40272 GCA_963575035.1 Avahi laniger | reverse complement strand
TTGCATTTTTCCACGTATGTTAGCTTAACCTGGTTACTGTGGCTTCCGGTACTAAGAGATACTCCCGTGCTCTAGCAATCGCACCCACCAATGCTTGCTAATATACTCCATGCCATCCTTGATGTAGAAATTACCCTTTCCTGACATTCATATTCCAAGCTTTCTCACATTCTGCTTTTCTCGTAGCTTCTACCATTTTTCTCCTGTTCTTCAAAGGCCTGACAAAAACATTACTTTCACCATAAAGTCTTTCCTAACTGACCTGGATAGATGGGGTTCCTGTTTAGTTTCCTCTTCACTTGACCTGGTCACTCATACCACGACATTTGGTTTGGCTTATTTAACCCTACTGGGGGGAGGTATCTGTTATGCATTGCTCAGGTCTTGGTCCATTGCAGGGACATTTGTAAGCAGGTCTTCCCCTTTGGGGTTTGCCATTCAAATGTGGAACATCAACAAGAGCTGCCCACAGCTCAGGCCACAGACACACAACCTATGTTCCTCTCCACCACTGCACTTCCCTCTTCATTTCCCCTGAGAACATAAGTGAGACCCTGTAAGCAAGTAGGTTTCTCTGGGTGACCCACTCAGATAGATTGGTCCTGTCTGCCTAAGTGCGGTATTAAGAGAGATTGTGAAACTGAACATAGCCCAGCAGAGAAAGTGAGCAGTTCTCAGTCAGCAGTGCTTGCCCTGGGCACGGCAGTGGGGACGGGGTGGTCCGTGGTTCATGCTTGCCATCCCTACCCTAGTGGCATCTAACATTTCGTGTTCTTATTTCTGACTGATTCATAGCAAGCATGCTTATGTTCATCATTTGTTTTTTATTAGAGCCAAATCCAAACAGAAGACTTTTGTTTTTAATCCAGCCATCATATGTAGAGCAGTACGAACAAGCTAAATGGATTTGGATTCCCTGGGAGTGGAGGAAAACACCTACTCTACTGGGAAAAAAAAAAAAAAAAAAAACATAGGTCAGCTTATGAGAAAATAAGACTGTCTTCCTGCAGTCATCCTGGGGTACTTCATCTCTTATTTCTCTCTGAGATAGCAATTATATTATTAATGATAATAATAGTGATAAAAGTAGTATGAACTGAGTTATAGTAGGGCACAGCTGTCCTCTGTTTTTGTCATCAGCCCAAAATACTTTTACATTTGTTTTTAGAATCCCATTTCATTCATGATTTAAACCCCTCCCAAATCTAATTTTATCTTTAGCTTATTTCCACCTTAAAGGGCACTGCCTTAGTCTTCATATATTTATTTACCTTCCTCCAAATAACCCAAGCTATTCAGATCTTACTGTGTTCCCTAGCAGGGCAGAGAAATCCTTAAGAAGATTAAGTTACCCACGATAATTTGTCGCCTAAAAGCCTTCATATCGTTTTTGTTTCTGTACCTCTCTTGAAGGATCCTTTTCTAGAATTTGTCCTTTCCTGTGATTTTCTAGACTCCTGCTATCCCAATGTCCAGCTTGGGTCTATCATTCCCTGCTACTCTTCTTCTGCCATGTCCTAGAATTTTCCTCCCTCTGTTCTATCTTTCTGTGTACTACCAATACCTGATGCTAATCTAAAAAGCAGGGAAATCATCTGTGGTTAACAGTGGCTTAGAACAACTAATGCTAATGCTGAGGTCCTCCATGGATTGTAACTTGGTTTTTGTTAATTCCTACATCCCTGTGGTTGCTTCTCTGTTTTGTAGGAGTGTGTGCTAAACACATATTTGTGAAATATATAAGAAAATAATCATCTCTTTAGACTCATGCCAGTTTAAAGTGAGAACCCATGTAGTGTCAAATCATGTCTATTTGACTCTTTGGTGGGCTGAGATACACCTTAAGCCCTTCTTAAACGTTTTCTTTTTTGATGGACAGCTATGTAAATTAGCACATAATGTGAGAATTTTCACAGTCTCAGAGAACATAGCTGCTTTTCTGTAACTGCGGTTACAGATTATAGAGACACATTTACAAATATAGGGTCTTATGTTTTACCACACGATAATTTCTATTGTTTAGAAAGAAAATTTCACAGGTTCTGTGGTTAAGAGGTCACTGTAAGTCATAAGTGCATCTTGGTTTGTCTACTCTTAATATCTTGTAACTTCTCTAGTTTTAGTGATTTCCTGGCTTTTAAGAACTAGCACTCTTTGCTAACAGATAACAGATAACTCCTCATTTGAGAAAATCAAACATGGCTCTGAATTTTCCATCTGCAAAATATCTCGATCTTTTAAATATTTTCCCAGGAAGCCACCAGTTGGTTGATCATTTTCAGCCTGTAACCTGCATAGTCACATCTGCAGCTGAGGAGGATGTCGGAGACTCCCTAGCAACACCATCCGTCCCGTCACAGAATATTTCCTCTCAGATAAAGACGGGAGGTATTAGTCATGATTAGGCAAGTTGCATGCTGGGATCAGGAGCTGATTTGATTTCCCAGGATTTCTGTGCCAGGAAGTACTGCTGGCTATGCGGGTATTTGTGAATTTGGGGGAAGGTGAAATTAATGCTACTGTAGTGGGGTCAGGTTTTTCATGCTAAAGCAGGAATCAGCAAACTACAGACCACGGACCAAATTCAGCACGTGACCTGTTGATATACATAAAGTTTTATTGGCACACAGCCATACCCATTCGTTTATGTATTATGTATGTGACTGCCTTTGAAAACACAACAGAACTGAATACTTGTAATAGAGACTGTTTGGCTGTAAAGCCTAAATTATTTAGTATCTAATCTTTTACAGACAAAGCTTGCCTGCCCTTGTACTGGAAGATTATTAGAAGAGTTTTTACTTTCTCTCAATCTGTATGGCCTTCATGGGAGAAACATGTCCATTTTATATTTGAAACTGTTAGCTTACAACAGAGTAGTACTGCCTCCAGGATGTCTTCCTGGATAACTTCACCTCTGCTACGCTCATCGAGCTGAGCACAGTGTTCTCTTTCTGTCCATCAATATTGTGAGTTGACTAATGTTACTGAATATATCTTAATATAGAACTTTAATAACTTAATATCTAAAATAATACATCTCCGTGTCTGTTATTTCCTCTAAACATGTGAAAATTCTCATGTGATAGCCTGATTCAGATAGTTGTCCATCAGAAAAAAAAAGAAACGTCATTCTTAAGGAAGCAGCCTGTCTTACTTGTATTCCCAATGCCTGGGGTGAAGAATGCACTCAAAAGATGTCAAATGAGTGAATGAATGGACTGAATGAGTTATTAGTAAAGAAAATTAAAAATATTATTTGACTCTCTTTTAAAGACAGTTTGAGATCAGGGTTAAGAGTGTGGTCTCTGGACTCCAGTGGCTTACAGTGAAGGCCTGTTTCCACCTCTTCTTGTCTCTGAGTCTTTGGTCAACTGTCAAATTACACATCCTCTCCTGCTTCAGCTCCCTTACCTGTCAGATGGAGATATCAATATTACCTCCATCCTACCTTGTTGAGGAAGAAAAAATCATGTTAATCAATGCAAAGTTTTAGTATGGCACCAGGCACATATGAAGTACCCAACATGTGATGCCCATGACTGGTGACTCTCATTTTTTAAACAAAATTCAGCTCCCTGGCATGTCACTGTTAGTTTCCCACACTTTTAAGTCATTACTTGCATGTATGCATGAATATATCCTTCATGCACATAACACACAACCAATATTTTGGCTCCTACTCTGTGTCAAACACTGACTGCACCAATCACTGGGCTAGAAAGATGGATCAGATGTGATTATGATCCTTAAGCATTTCATAATCTCATATGCTGAGCCAAAGGCTACCACTTAGGATGTGAAGCTCAGTCACAAAGGGGAATCACAGATTGATAATAAGTGAGCATTATTGACCTTCCATTTTTATAACGGGAGGACAAAGCCCTAAGTGAATGAAATGATGCTGTATCTAAGGAATTTCAGGCATCAGCCAAGGAGTCCAGTGTTGTGGGGGGAGAAGCATCCTGATCCCCGATGAATGTTGGAGATACTGTTTCTGTCTGTGCTTGCAGATGGCCTTGGGTAAAAAGACACTCATGTATTCTGACCTAAGAAAAGTTTTGTACTCATTGGTCTTCGATAGCATGATGTGACTAACAGTTCTCTGGAAGGCAAAGCACTTGGTGGATGGATTGCCAGGTCCATTTGCTGTGCAAAGAATAGGACTAAGAGTTCCTGTTCCGCATCAGACAGATGTGGATTGATTCTCAGCTCCACTATTCACTAGCTCAGTGACCTCTTGCAAGCCCCTTCCTTTCTTTCTCATCTTTAAAATGTGAGTGGTCAGCGTGTCAACTTTGTCAGTTTTTTGATCTTGGTTTTAGCCCATAGACTTAGAAACACTTGTCCAGTTTCAAAAGCGTTCCTGGATCTCTTGGACCAGGAGGTTTTCCATCGTGAAAACAGTTGACAGGGAACTCCCCATCTGCCATCCTCCCCTTCCCTGGGCTCAGTCTCTGCCTGGCTACTGCTTCTGGCTTTGGGTGCACCCACGTGAGAAGGGTATCAGTGGGTCATTTGGTACCATTAAAGTTGCAAAGTAGAACCTAGGTTGAGTGCAATGTAGAACACGAAAAACTAAAAAATGTGTGCTGTTCAGATAGATATTGAGGCTCCTTCTGCATGAAAAATCTATGGTGGCCCAGATAGAGTGTTTCCACAAGATGCAGACTAGAACAATAATGAAAAGCAAAGACTCAAGAATAAGAAGTTTCAAGTTTTCCAATTTCTATCTGTGTGACCTTTAACCTCTCCTCAGTTTCCTCATCTATAAAGTGGGAATAATGATGCCTACCTCTCTGAGGGACCCTACAAATTAAAGGGTGTAGCATCAACCTCAGTAACAGCGACTGCTAGGAAAGATACTGAATCCCTAAACCTCTGTAGGAAGCATGTGTACTGTTCCCTAATCTTTAGCCTATTAGAGATCTGTGTCAATGTGAGGGAATTTACATTCCCAAAGACTTCTCAAGAGGGTTTTTGGGTTTAGATTCCGTGGATATTGAGAACACTGGATTTATTATAAAGCAGTGTCAGCTTCTGTCTAATGATATTTGTCAGCCTCAGGGAGCCAAACTTATGGGTCTCTTTAAATTTTTCCCTCTGATGAAAGAGAAAAAAGGACAATATCAGAAGTTTTCATAAAAAGCCTCCAATGGTAATGGAGATCAGAGGTTAGAAACACAAGTGTGCATTGCCATGGTGATGGAGTTAGGAGTCTGTTAGGAGCTTGTTTTATTTATGGTTAGTTATTTCTATAGGTTTTCTTTCATCACCTTTGGTTTTTCTCAAATTGCAAAATAATTAAAGGATTTGGCGAGGAAAATGAGCCAGAGGTAACAGTTTCCTCTTACATCGCTTAACAGAAGCAAACATGCTGTAATGTGATCTTTCTTCCCTCTCTCAGAATTGCACCCTCCCCCAAGTTCTCAACAGCAGAACAGCAACAAAGCCCCTTGAAAGCAGAAAAGCCCTCATTCTCAGTGGAATGTAATTAAATTTAAATAATGTTGCATCAGCAGGTTGAAGAGGGAAATATGGAAAGAAAATATTCTAGTCTCTGAAATTTACTCCAGGCTATCCCCAGAAATCCTGCTAAGTGCTGACATGAGATTTCCACACAGGGGTGGCATCAGTGCATCTGTGGACTGTATTAATGTTGTAATGAAAGGGGGCTCAAGGAACCCATAGAACGGAAAGACTTCAAAAATAAAAAGCAAAGTTTAAAATTCAGATTCAGCTGGAATTTACAAGCCATTATTTACTTAATACTGGATAATCGTTAGTGTTTAAAATAAGACTTCTTATTTTCCCCCATCCCCCATGTTTTAGGCAAATGAAATTGACCAAAGAAATTTTAATAAAAAACAATATATTGCAGTAAAGTGATTACGAACAGTGACTTTGGACTTAGACAAACTCCTGCCCAATTCAAATCTATGTCCTGCCTGTGGTTCTTGACATGAATTTAGTAAGTCAGTAAAAATGTAAACTATCTCTGATCTTTAGCCTTCTCATCAGAAAGGCAGATGTGGGATAATAATATCCATAACTGATGAAGCTATTATTAGCTTGAAATGGCCCAATGAATGTGAGGCTCTTTCTTACCCTGGCACATAGTATATGCTCAATAATTGCTGCTATTACAGTTATTTATCAGGCATGGACATTCAATAACAACCTCATTTATTAGAATTTACTCTAAGGGGAAGAGAAATACACAGATAAAAGCAGTCGTTATGCAGGATAAAGCTGAATGAGAGCAAATGTGGAGAGACATTTCCTTCTGTAACTCCTACCTGCATACAGAAAAATGAAGTCTTTCTCTTGACACAATTTGGTTCTTCTTTTTCATTGTGAGCCTTTGGCCCCGAGTTTTCTTATCTGCGAATCAAACAGTCAGAGTAGATGACCTCCGAGGACCCTTCCAGATCCGGTTTTCTGTGTTCCCAGGAGCTTCTCCAAGGGTTATTCCAAGCCATATTTGAAGCGATTGCTAGAAAGAATCATCCTCACCTGAATATATAAAAAATAATGAGTGGTTCTTCACTTGAAAAGAATTAACCAGCAAGACTATAGCAAGAGACCAGCTGAAATTTTTGCATCCTTGTGTTAGTCCAATGAGCAAAGCAGAGAAACTCTTAGGAAAGTTTTTCTGACTATTCAGCCTATGATAACTTGGCTTTGATGAGTTAGGAACATAGATTAGAACTGTTCTTATTAGGTCAGGGGCCAGTGTCACCTGCTTTTCTGAAGGTAGAAATAATCAACCTAATGGTACTGAATGGACTTAAGTGGTTTTTCAGTATCTGAGTGGGTTACTCAGGTCACTCCTTCCAGTAGGAATGCAATCTGCAAATGGATCCATTTTTGTTATATATCACACAGGGTTTCCTTTTGTCATATTACAGTGTTGTCTTATGGAAAGAAGGCTGAATTCAGAGTCAAGAACTTGGGTCTGAATCCCAGCTCTCACATCTATGATCTTAGGTAAATTACTCTTTCATTGAATGTCTGCTGCCTTCTCTTTAAAATGGAGTTAGTCTTCCTCATTTCAAAGGATCACCAAAGTATTAAGTAAGGTAATTCATGCAGAGCCCAAGCACATGTGTTGTACATGGGAGACACTCAATAAATTAAGTAAACAACAAATGTCTACTGAGGACTTACTATGTGCCACACAATCTTTTAGCTACTCAGGAAACATTTGAGACCAAAACAGACCAAGATTCTCTACCTACGGAGCTTAATTTGGGGAGAGGAAACAGGCAATAAACAATAACCATAGTAGAACAAATAAATTATGTACTATGTGTGAAAGTAATAATTACTGTGGGGGAAAAAAAGAAGACCATAGCAAGGTATACAGGATACAAAGGGCCCAGGTGAGTGGGCAGGGGTGTGGGGAAGGTGGTAGAATTAAGGAGGGTGGTCAGGGTTGGCCTCTTGAGAAGTGACCATTTGAAGAAGGACATGAAGGAGGGGAGAGAATTAGCCCTGAGGCTTATTGGAAGAGGGTTCCTGGCTGAAATGCAGAGCATGGCCAGGAGCATGGCTGTCATGCCGAGGCACACCTGGAGGCCAGTGCATCTACCTGGGAGCAGAGTGACCAGGGGCACAGCAGTAGGAGATGGTGTCAGACACACAGGTGGTGTGCACCAGACCCACCTAGGGCCCTGCGGGCCATTGTAAAGGTTTTAGCTTTTACCCTGAGGAAGAGGGAGAGACACTGAAACATTTTGAGCAAAGGAAACACATGTTCTACCTGATAATTTTAGATGACCTCTCAGGTTGCTATTTTAGGGCAACAATAAGGTTGGGAGCAGGAAGAGGCTGTTACAGAATTCCGGGAAACAGGTGAAGGTGGTCTGAGCCATGAGGTGGTGAGAAGTGATCAGATTCTGAATATAATTTGAAGGTCTCTCTTTCCATTTACCTTCAATTTCTTGAGTTGTAGTAACAATATTTACCTAATTAACTTAAGAGAGTGATTAATAGGAAGAAGATGGTGATGACAGACAATTATTGACACTTACCCTTAAGTAGGCACTGTGCTAAGTACTCATCAACCCCATGAGGTAAGTATAATTATTACCTCTTCTTGACTGATAATAAATCTGAAGCACAGAGAGACCAAGGAATATATCCAGGAGCCCACATCATCTCAGTGGTGGAGCTGGGTGTCAGACCCTGTTGGTCTGACTCTAGGTCTACGCTGTGAATAGTGGTCTATATAGTGTGAAGAGCCATGCAAGGCCACACTCTGCAACCACCGCCCCACCATCCTGTTTCCCCGAAAGACAGTTTTCCCCCCTCAAGTTTTTCAGATTCAATCACGGAAAGATTTGCCATGCTCAGTCTCATTCCTGTCTGGAATCATTATCAAAGAATGCAGCAGTTAAATGTGATACTTAATAGTGGAAGAAGTTTGCCCTTTGGGGGATTGGTCAGTTTGTTGGTTGTTTGATGAATTGATTTATTGGCAAAAATAAGGAACAAGGAATTGTATCAAAACAGTTTTTTTTTTCCTCTGCCAAGGTCATAATGAATTTCAAATTTTCATTGTGGTAAAATACACATATAAAATTTACCATCTTAACCATTTCTAAGTGTGCAGTTAACTGGCATTAAATACATTCACGTTGTTCAACCGTCATCACTATCTATCTCAGAACTCTTGTCGTCTTGTAAAACCGAGGCTCTACACCCATTAAACAATAACTTCCCACTCCCTCCTGTCCGCAACCCCTAGCAACCACCACTCTACTTTCTGTCTCTGAATTGGAGTATTCCAGGTACCTCATACAGGTGGAATCACACAGTATCTGTCTTTTTGTGACTGGCTTATTTCAATTAACATAATGTCCTCAGGATTCTTTCACGTTGTAGCATGTATCAGAATTTACTTATTTTTAAAGACCGATTAATATTTTGTAGTATGTACACATCACGTTTTGTTTGTCCATTTAGTTCTTAATGAATCAAAACACATTATAACAATCTTGTAGCACATTAACTTAACAGCTTGAATTTCCAAAATCACATCATCTTAGAGACTCAAAAGCAGAGAGTCTGCCTTGCTCCCAGCCTGTAAATGAGGATAGATTCGAAGGATCAGAGACTCAAAAACTGATGTATTTCAGTTAACAGGATAGTCTGTTTCTGGAACAGAAATTTCTGTTGACGTTTCTTTCATAGAATCACAAATGTAGAACATTTCCCACTGTACTTTTTCATCTCATTTATTATGTTTCATTTGTCTTAAATTAAGCTAATCACCTTGTTTGCACAACAGTTTGCTTTGGGGGCTGGATTTAAGTTTTGTGAAAATTTTTCTTTCCATAGTAAGTAATAGATTTGTTCAAATATTAACCTTGGGGAAATGCAATTTGATTGTTCTTCAAAGAATATATAAAACTAATTATAAGTGAATGTCATTCCAATTTCAATAATTAAAAAGAAAAACCTGCCATCCCTAGATTATTCTCTTTCAACTCATATCATAGACTTGTCTATCATTATGGTCCTACACAGGCCTGCTGACCAAATTACATGAATCAAAGCGGCAAACACTTAATCTTTTTTAGGTGTGTGTTTTATTTAGATTTTATTTTAAAATAAAATTTGCATAAACTCACTTTTTAAAATATCTATCTACGAAAATAAGGATTTGCCAGTGTTTATTTACTTCCGAAAGTTACTCACATGGCTTATTTTACCTGTTTTAGATGACATACTATTTTATTATTGGGATAAGATCACACCAATTTAAAGGATCCAGCATGTCATCAAATCTCAAGGTCGAAGAAATAGTAGAACTTATCCTCACGCTCGACCTCAGCCGAACCGACTCAGTGATCTGTGGTCTTCCAGCCTTTGCTTGAATGCCCTTAGGCCTGTTTTACCCAAACTTTAGTCACCTATTTACCCCTAGCTTGATTTGGGATATAACTATGTGCCTTCCTTAATATTTACTTAATATTTTCTTTTTGATAGACTTCTGTTTTTCTTTAGTAATTTAAAAGAGAATGTAATACTATTCTAAATGAAAAATCAGCATGATTTTCCATGAATAGGTGGATATAAAACCAACTATAAATAGCAAAAGATATTAAACTTGAGGCCATCTTTGACTTTGATAAAAATGGAAGTGTAATGTGTTACGGAGCTATTCTTGTCATCACCCAAATGAGACATTATCTTTAACATCAACAAAGATACTAAACAGAGTAGAAAAGAAAGCGACCATCTTATACACAATGCCAAGCATTGTGACACCTAAAATCATCTTTCGTACTACTGAGTCCCAAACTTTAGGAAACAATATTTCTTCCTCCCATTGCATTTTTTGATCAGCTTGGCTGTTAAAAAGTTGTCTTCTCATTAAGTTGACATTTGTCTATGTCCGTGGAGTACCCACAAATTATTCTATACTTCAGAGCCTCCCAGAGCAAGTTTGAACTCTCTATCCTTCCTTTGGATATCTGAAAACAACTCTTACATCCAAACTAGCCTTTTTTCTTGGCCATATTCCCTCAATTCTTTTTGCCTTTCCTCATATGAAATAATTCTTTAATATTGCTCATTCAGTTTCTGCTCCTTCAATGTATTTGCTACTTAGAGTTCTCCAGAGAAACAGGATGAATAAAGTGTGGGGTGGGTGGGTGGGTGGATGGATGGATGCATAGACAGATGATTTTAAGAAACTATCTCATGGCTCATGTGATTATGGAAGCTGGCGAGTCCAAGACGTGCAGGGTGGGCCAGCAGGCCGGAGGCCTCGGGAAGCACCAATGTGCAATTCAAGTCTAAAGGCCATCTGCTGTAGAATTCCCTCTTGCTCAAGGGAGGTCAGCCTTTGTTCTGTTCGGGCCTTCAGCTGATTCTATGAGGCCTACCCACATTATGGACAGCAGTCTGCTTTACTCAGAGTCCACTGATTTAAGTATTAATGTCATCCAAAAACATGCTCATAATTGACAATTTGAGCTCAGAATAGTAAAGCGACTTGTCCGACACATGGTAATGGCTTGTTAGAATGTGCTAGAACTCTGCACGTGAAAAATTCAATATTCTCCTGAGGATTTGAACTAAACAGCCCAGAGCCTGTGGTCAGTGAGTGATGGGTGCTGGATGTTGACGGGGTTGTTACATGAGCCATGTCAACAACAATGGCTAACATGGATTGAGAGTGTGCTGTCTGCTAGGCACAGTTTTCATTGCTTTTCTGATATTGTGCAATTCTCATAAAACTCTACAAGGTAAGTTCTTTTATTTCTACCACATGGATGCAGAACCTGAGTTATAGAAGAATTAAGTAACTTGTCCAGGTTTATATAGAGTTTGTAAGAGGTAGGGATAGAATTCAAACTCAGGTGGTCTGATTCCAGAGTCCGTGTTGTAATCACTAAACAGCCCTAGCCTTCCTCTTCCCCATTGAACCCTCAAAAAGCACTGCAGAATAAACAGGGTGGCTATGAAGTCTGGAAATGTAGGTGTCTGTTTTGGACCATATTAAATGACCAATTAATGTCCATACTTGACAGGCTAGAACATCACTCAGAGTAGCTCCAACGGGCTGGTACACTATCCACACCAGAGTGATGGGGAACTGTTCGGTTGATAATTTCTAAAACCTGGATTGGACCATATGGACATCTGCAGTGGGCTACATCCATGCCAGATTTGAATGGTTCTGACATGCTAAAAGTGCAGGCATGTTCAGGGAAAACCAGAGACACGAATCATCGGAGACAATACATCACAGATAGAAGTTCAAGGTTAAGGGAAATGTGGTAATAAACCACATTTGTTTCAGTTTCTCACAGTTCATTGAGCTATACATTGCTAATGAGGAACAACACATTGACCATACTATGTAATTTCATTGAGCATATCGTGTGTTATAATAAAATATCATGAAACCATTATGTTTATGCACCAACAATTTCAGACTTTATGACCATACTGCAGTTATCATTTTGTTTGTTCACCTTTCTCTATCTCATTCTTTCAAGTGTAGTATTTGGATCTGAACATAGTATTCCAGACATGCTGTCCCTATGTGTGGAAGAGCAGGGCCATCCTTCCTCCTTTCTAGGTACTATAGTCTAAAGCTTTCTGGCAACCAACAGACTCAACAAACTCATGTTGACTTTGATACTAGTTACTCTGAAAAATATTTTTTTTAATATCTACCACTCACGAGGCACCTGTTTTAGGCACTGGGAATATAGTGGTGAACAAAACAAAGTCTCTGCCTCATTGATCTTTTATTGTAGTAGGAGGAGACAGATAAAAAATAGATATATGATAAAATGTTGAGTTATGCTAAGTGAAATGGAGAAAGAAAAAGCAGGAGTAAGAGGATGGAGACTGAAGAGGCTACTGTGTTAGACAAGAAGGTCAAGACAGCCAGGTGGATATCTGGGGGGAGGTAACTCCAGGCACAGGGAACAAGAAGTGCAAATTCCTGGAGCAGTGAAGGCACCTGGGTTGTTCGAAGAACAGAAAGAGGCCAATGTCGCTGGAGTAGAAATGACATGGAGGGACACAGGGAGGACTAAGGACTGGAGAGGTAGTAACAGACCAGCTCATGTGGGGTCTTGTAGTAAGGAGTTTGAATTTAAGCCTAGTTGTAACAGAAAGCCACTGGAAGATTGTTTTTTCCCCCGTGGGAGCGATATAATCTGTGCTGAATTTGAAAAGGATTACCCGACTGCTCTGAGGATAATAGACTTTAGGAGGGCAAGAGTGGGAGCAGGGAAATCAATATGGACTAAAACAGCTATGTTTACATTTCTAAGATAAGTTCATTTTTAATCATCTTTTTAATTTAATTTATAATTTAATGGCACTGCAGTCAGAAAATGTGCTCTGTATGACACTGTTGTGTGAAATTCCTTTGTGAACTAGCACACCGTTTTTGCTAATGCTTCCGTGTATTTGAAAATAATGCAGACCCTCAATTTGGTGGGGGCAGAGTTCCACAAATCCATTAGTTCAAATTAGTTACACAGTGGTATTCAGATCATTCATATCCTTGCTATTATTTGGTCAGCAGAGTCTATAATTTCCTAATAGATTTTATTTTATTTTTTTTTTTTTAAATAACAATGCTATCATTCATTTGTAATTATGTAACACCCGGTTCAAAGGAAATCGTACTTTGCTTGTGACATAACTTTGCATAATTCACCACAATGCTGATTCTGAAATGTAATATTGGCTTTGAAGTGTATTTATTTATGTACATCTTCTCTGCATTTTAGAAATGCTTTTCTGGCAGTTTCATTTAATTATGCAAGTTACTGCAAATGTTTTCATAACAGCAATTTACGGGCTTCATGGTGACACTTCAACTGTGGCAGTTACAGAAGGTCCCACTACGTCATCATCTCCGCCATGGTCTGTCATAATAGATTTTTGTTAAATTCTAGGGTTTGCTAAATCAGCCTCACACTTCTGACAACTTTTAATTAATATGGTTTAAACTACATTGATAGATACATATCTAGTCATGATTTGTATAGCTTCCTGTAAGATTTTTTCTTTTATATGCAGTCTTTATTGAATGCATTAATGCATTTTGCTTTAGATACTGTTTTGTCGAATATTGATACTCCACCTTTCTCTTAGTATTTGCCTTGGCTATCTTTTGCCATATCTTTATTTCTAGCCTTTCCATATTGTTTTGTCTTATTTATTTCTTTTGTAAGCATCATTTCTTTGCACTGTTTTGTATATGTTAGAGATATTTTCTACTCTTTACGATTGTGGTTTGTATTCCTTCCCTACTATTCTCTTTGCTTCTTTTTTTTTTTTTTTTAAATTTGTGTTTCCTTCTGATGGATTAAATTTTTTTATGTTCCTTTCCTTTCTGCTGGCTTCAAGACCATAGATTGTATTTCAATTATTTCAATAGCCACTTTAATTTTACCATGTAAACTTCAGTATTTACATCCTCCCACTTAAATATAATCTCGGCATCAGTCTGCTTTAACTATCCACTAACCTGTAGCACACTTTCCTTCTCCCCTCGCCCCCAATTTATAAACCCGCCTGCGGTGAGATTGACTCTGTCTCACTTCAAGAGAACTAGTAAGGTTCCCTCTGATTTGCCTGAGCTAAGCACACAATCACAATCTCCATGGCCTGCTTCTAGACTCTTTTGCCAGTCACTCTTTTGCTGTGACTATAGCCCACACCCTTCTTAGTATGTCTGCTTTTAGTCCATAAAGATAGTTATCAAAAAAAAAAAAAAAGAAATAATTGTGGTAAAATACACACAACATAAAATTCACCATTTTAACCAAAGTGTACAATTCAGAGGCATTAAGTACATTTACAATGTTGTGCAACCTTCACAATCATCTAGTTTTACCCCAAACAGGAGCCCCATACCCATTAAGCAGTCACTGCCATTTCTTCCTCCAGCCCTTGGCAGCCGCTAATCTACTTTCTGTCTTTGTGGACTTGCCTATTCTGGGTATTGCATTTAAATGGGATCATACAGAATATAGCTTTTTGTCTCTGGCTTCTTTTACGTAGCCTAGCATAACGCTTACAAGGTTCATCCATATTGTAGCAGGTATCATACTTTCTTCCTTTTTATAGGTGAATAATACTTCTCAGTATGGTTATACCACATTTTGTTTGTCCATTCATTTGTTTTGGCCATTGGCTTGTTTCCACCCTTTGGTTATTAAGAACAGTGGTGTTATGAACATGTGTGTACAACAAGTTTTTGTTTGAATACCTATTTCCAATCCTTTTGGGAATATACCTAGGAGAATTGCTGGGTCATGTGGTAATTTTATAGCAATGTATGAGGTTTCTAGTTTCTCCACATCCTTTCCGTATGTTATTTTCTGTTTTTTCTTTTTGTTTATTTATTGCCTTTATAGTGGATTTGAAGAATTATCCAGTTGTTCAGTCCCACTGTGGCTTGCTGGTTTCCTGGTTTCCATCTGTGTTTTTGTTGTTACCCTAACATTGCTGTGGGGTTGGAGCAAAGGGGTCCATCAAAACAGGACCTTATCTCTCCATTTTGATTGGAACCTCAAATCTCTTATCCATTCTCGCCTTATTTCTTAAGTGGGCAACTCATAAGGCAAAAGTGGGCAACTTAAGTGAACAAGTCATAAGGCAAAGACTCATAAGACAAGTATCTGAGCACATAATATTGTTACTTTTCAAAGAGTGAGGGAGGAGATATTACTTTGTAAGGTAAGATAGACCCACACCAATTTCATCAAAGGTTACTTCAGCAGATTTCTTCCTTTGACATCTCATCTTTTCAGACTAATATAATGCACACATTACACTAGTTAAGTGAGGAGAGTGGAGAATGACTATGCTTTTCCTACAAGAATTGAGCTTTCTTTTCAAAGAATCAGTGACAACTACAAAATCGCTCTTTTTCTCTCTCTTTTCATCTGCCCAAGAAATTAGAAATTTTGACCTGCTGAGAAAGAAATTAAGAGAACACAAAAATAATTAAGAAACTTACATATTATCTGGATTTTTCAATAGTTTCTTTTTTAAAAATGTGTCATATTCTTTTATGAATATTTTTATATTTCATATTCATATTTTCATGAACATATCATATAGTAATGATTTTTTTATGATCATAGAAGAAATGCATGCTCATTTCTTTTTTTTTTTTCTTTGAGACAGAGTCTCACTCTCCCAGCCAGGCTAGAGTGCAGTGGCATCAGCCTGGCTCACAGCAACCTCAAACTCCTGCCTCAGCCTCCTGACTGACTGGAACTACAGGCACACACCACCATGCCTGGCTAATTTTTTTGATTTTTAATAGAGACAGGGACTTGCTCTTGCTCAGTCTGGTTTCAAACTCCTGACCTCAAGCAGTCGTCCCGCGTTGGCCTCCCAGAGTGCTTGGATTACAGGCATGAGCCATCGCACCTAGACGCTCATTTCCTTTTTGAACAATAAAATTAAAAGCACATATTATCTACCACTCCTTAAGAGCTATAAAGACTTAGAGGGGTGGCAGCATGAAAGTCACAGCTCTGGATTTGGAGGATGAGCCTGAGTTCTAGGTCAGGTTCTATGTGACCTGAGGATCATCGCTTAACTTTTCTGTAAGTCTGATGACCATATGGATACAAAGTTGCAAACACTTTATCTCAAGTGATGAAATATTTTATGTGAATACTCCCTTTTCATTTCCACCTGCCCCTCATGACTGACCCACCCAGGTGAGCCTGATTTAGAACCCCACATGGCCTTAATGTTTCATGCCCTCACTTTAATCAGCAGTTACCCAGCCTGTCTCCATTCTCCCCAAGCCTGGTTTTCCATAGCAGCTAACGAGGTGCCTCCCTCCTCTCAAATAGAAAGGCTTACAGGTCAGGAGCAGCCTGGACCATGGGACCTACAGACACCTTTCGTGGTCAAGGTGTCTTTTCTTGCCTCCTTAATCATACCAGAGAACCGCCTAGATACACATTCTGTGCAAAGCACTCTTCTTGTTCTTTCGTATTAGTTACTATGACCACACACTGAGTCCATACCATCTACTAGGCACTCTGCTGTCTGTTTGCATACCTTATCTTCTCAGAGAACTTTAGGCGGGTGCTATTCTCTCCCCCATACCTTACAGATGGGGAAACAGGCGCACAGAGATTCAGTTATCCCTCTGTACATCTGGTGTGTGGGAGAGCCAGGTTCAAGTCCCAGCCTGTCTGCCTAAAACCATGCTCTTAACCACTAAGTATAAAGGAGAAACAGTCCATTTCCTAATATTTCTGTCCATTTGGTGAGGCTCACAGAGCTTATCTACCATCAGCATCAGTGGTTAACACTTTTTTAAAAAATATGTTTTTTAAAAAATGGATCTGTAAGGGAGGTGCTATTATCATCCCCATTTTCCAGTTGAGGAAACTGAGGCTGTGTGATCTAGGGCTACTAATTCAGAAAAGGCAAAGCTGGGGTCTCAGCTCAGGGCTCTGCACCTCCAAAGCCTGATGTAACCCCAACAGCACACCACAAAGAAAGGCTCGAGTGACCCCAGGGTTAGTAGTTCAGTTTGGGCTTCGTTTGTTTTTTCCTATGTCATTCTGACTAATTTTTTAGGAGGTAAAGCCTGTTTAAGGTCAGTCAGCATTCAGCTGGGCATATTTCCTCTAAAACAAATCAAATTGTTTGTCTCCCACGACATATACCAGTCCCTGTGCAGCACTTGTTTTTCTGTCTCTGTTAGTAATTCCAGCCTCAGCTAGAACTTCTCAAAGGCTCACATCGTCTTTACCCCAACTTTTCCAGAGAGAGCTTTTGGACTTTGGAGAATGTCATGCACCATTGTGTGAAAGGTCAAAGTCCTTGGAGGGAGGAACAATATGCAAACAGAGCTGAGGAATGAGTGGGGGCCAGCCACAAAGCCCAGACTTGTGCTCTCAGATCTGGGGGTGCTCACAGGCCACTGCGAGGCCAAGGACACCATGTGTCAAAGAGCCCTGTTGACAAATGTGGCCAAAAGCCAGAAAAGTTTGGCCTTAGAGGTTTCTGCACCAAGAAAGGGGAGTAAAACAGTCTTCATGTTGCTCTCTGTGTCACGAAAACAGCCTTCCATGTGAAAAGCATATTTTAAGCTTGCTGTCTGTCAAGTTTTAATGCTTTAATATTGACATTGGATTGGCCTCATGGGGAAAAGACAGAGCTGCCTCCTTGCTTGCACTGCAGGGTGTCTCTGCTTATTGGCTTTCTCAGAAACCCTGATCAAGCCTCTCTCCCCCTCTGTAAAGATTTCCCTAACTGTTCCAGCCAGAAAATCTTTCCTTCATCACAGCTCTTACATTTACAGCCTAGACTACACATTCCACAGCAATAAAACAGGAGGAAAGTGTTCAATGCTGGGGTCCTGAGACCTCTCTTTGCAACTAACCAGCATGCAAGACTGGACAAGTTGTACCCCACACCTAGCCTCAGTCTACCCATCTATAAAATGGCAGTAACACCTGCTCACCAGGATTGTAGACATTAACCCATCCAGCAAGCATTACTGAGAGCCCATCGAATGCCAGGTTCTCTGCTGAGCCATGGTTTAAAAGAGATAAAGCTGGAGGGTATCTAAGTCCAAACTTGTGTATTTAAAGCAATCATTTAAGAAGCATTCTTAAAAATAGATTTCGTAGTGTTTCCTGTTAACATGTACTTTAAGAAAAAAAATTCTATGATTAAATAAATGTTGAAGCTGTTGGACAAACAAAGGTCTCCTCAGAGCCAATCACATACTAACACGAACTGTGCAGCCAGAAGGTGGGAGAAAGTAGGTCGAAGTTCTTGAACTATTTTCCTCACAAAACCTTTTAGGGACAAAGTTTTCTAAATTTATTTATTTCTGTAAGAATGGCTGCTCACATATGGAAAATTTTTCTCTAGAACCCTGGAAAACGCTAGAGAGAAAGTTCAGGCAGTTACGGAGATGTTATTTTACATGTCGTGAACATTAAATTGTCACCTGAGATAATGTATAGAAGAGTGCGTTATACCTTGTCAGGTGTCACCTTCCCAGTCTGGGTCTCTGATCTCATGGGGGTTTTGGATGGTACGTGAATGTTAATTTTGTCTTTCTAAATATAGCACAAGCCTTTAGGCTACGTCTTCCTTCCGCTGCTCTGTTACAATTCCTAGTGCTGTGATGGGCCCATAAAAGGGCAACCGATTGAGCTCTGGCCTTCACTTCCCCAGCCAAGCAAGGACAAAACATCTGCCTCTTTACGCATCCTAAAAGCAACCTCTGCAACAGCTGCGCCCCCACAGAGTTGAGTCCAGCTCTGCTTTGTCACTGTGGGCTCTTTGGTTGGATTTTGAGGAGGTCGTTCTTAGCCAAGGTGTATTCCCTTTAACCCTCACATCTGACCCTACCCCAAAAGAGGAAAACATATCAGCATGATTTTTCTCCTATGCAGTTAGCTACATTTTAGGAAACTTAATTAGAATTAAATTTTAATTTTTGTCTTCTTCTGATTTGTTGATTCATGCCTATATATATGTAATTTGAACCCCTCCCTCACCAGCCTTCGGACACACACAGACACATATACACACACACCAGGAGAACCACTGATTTTTCACTTCCTAAGAATTTTTTTTGAATTCTTCATAACCTTCACACTATGAGAAATTTGACTTGAGATGTTACCTTTAACTTCACAATTGTATTTTTTAATATGTCTGCCCTATCATAGGATCCCCACTGATGATGTCTAGAGAGCGCAGAAAGCAAATTTTAAGCTGCCAGAAAGGATCAACATGGAAATGCACAGATTTTTGTATAAAAGTTGACAGCTGAGATAGTGTAATTGTGAACATTTTTATAAAGGAGCTTTTAGTATCCAGTGGAATGCGCAGCGGAGCTTAGAAGATATGATGTAGGATTGAAAGAAATGCCAACTCTGCACCCCGATACATCAGACTCCCAGGCATTTCACACTTAACATTTCCCAAGCTTAACATTGCCCAACCTGCTACCTGCCTACCAAACTCTCCGTTCAAATAGTCTCTCTCTTACCCACCGTTCTGCAGCTCAGTAAATGGCCCCTACCTTTCTAATTGCCAAGAAACACAGGAGTTATCCCTGGCTCTGCCCCCAAGCCCAGTCAGTTACCAACCCCTGCCAGTGCTGAAAATGTCTCCGTTTGATCTCTTTTGTCTTCCCCTGTGTAGTTCAGGCTGCCATCATTTCTCACCTGGGTGACTGCAATAGTCTCCTACCTGGTCTCTCATATCACATAGTCCTCTTTCTGGTAGACCCCCACAAGATAACCAGAGTGAGCATGTTTAAATGCAGATCAGTTCACACCAATCTCCTGCTTAAAACCTTTCAGTGACTTCTTGTTTTTGAAGAAAGTTCAAAACCCTTAAAATGGCCTATAAAAGCAAAGAGGGTAGACAGACCTGTAAGATAATTAGACATGTCACAAAACCACAGAAATAAAAACAAGATGGTATTGGTGCAAGAACAGACAATAGAACAGAGTAGAAGGCTAAGTCTGACTCGTGTACATTTGGGAATTAATATATAATAAAAGTGACTCTACATATTAGTGGAGAAAATAGCAGTCATTTGGTGGATAGTGTTGAGGAAACTGGCTTCTGTTTGAATTCCTATCTAACTGCATACTGGAGTAGTCTGTGGGGAGAATAAAGACCTCATGTGAAAAGTAAAACTCAAATGTTAATAGAAGAAAATATAAAGAATGAACTAAGACAGGAAAAAGAGTTTGTTAGGAAATCCCAAGACGTCATCCGTTAGGAGAAAAAAATGTTTTCTTACATGAAAACTAAACATTCCTGCTCCTTGGAGGACGGCATGGGCAAGGCTAACAGATTTTCTGCGTCCCTTGATTATCAGTCTCCAGCCACACTGACGTTTCTCTTTGTCCCTGAATTACTCCAGGCTCCGTCATGCTGCGGGGCCAGCACACTCGACTATGGCTCTGTCCGAAAAGTTCTTTCTCCTCTGATTCAGTTAACCAATTCCCACTCGTCCCCGTGACCTAAGCTGAAATGTCTCTTCTTTGGAAAGGCCTTCCCTGACCACCCAAATTAGGCAATCTCACATCTCACTGCGTGCGATCTCATTTCACCTTCTACTTTGCGTTCACCGCACACATTGCAATTGCAATTATATCATCATTTATGGAACTCTTACTTTCGTCCACATCTCCTAGGAGATCAGAGGCCACCTGCTCAGCGCTTGGTCCGGGGCTTTATGCTTAGAAGATACTTTTAAAATGCAAGTGGAATGGATTGATAAGGGACAATTGAAAGAGGGCATATTGGATACCGTGTGTCACATGAGTGCTACATGCCCAGGGAAAATTCCAGGCATCATTTAACCTTCATGGCAGCAAGAATTCAGGGTCGACAGTTTACACTGCTGCTTCTCCCTGTCATCTAGAGACTCGACATCTTAAGTCTTATTGGTATCACCTATCATTCCTTGCACCGCATTAAGTGGTAAACAGATATTTGTTGATTATATGTCTGTATTGCCTCCGCCCACCGCACTGAGTTTTCCCTGCTGAGATTATCACATCACTCGGCTTGCCTTTTGAAAACTATCTTTGAGAGTTACTGTCAACCTGCATTTAATTACTTCTTTTGTTGACAACTCTCACTGTCTCTTGACTCTTAATGTGATCTGCACATTCAGTTATTCAACAAATATTTATTGAAAGCCTAATGGGTGCCAGGAATGTGCCGGGCACTAGAGAAGTTGGCAGTCCCCTGGCAGCCTTGACGTATTAACATGGTGCTTCAAAGAAATCCTTGAGACAGAACAACTCAACTCAGTGAAGTGTTGAGAGAAACCAAAATGCACCCAAATTTGGGCACAGTGCAGCGAGTAGCTGAATAGGAATGCTACAGTGGAAAAATTGGACAATTTCCCAGCTTATTTTGAGTAAGTGCTTCACAGTGTAGCATCATTATTCATGACGGGAAAAGAATTTTCAAAACAATAGAAATCCATCCAAGTATACTTGTAAAAAGAGACTCCGAGGTAAAATAGAAATAACCGCACCAAAGTACTGTTTTTGGATGCTTATCATGCTTTTAAAAGGGTCCACTCAGAGATGTTTTAAGGCTTCCTATTAAAAATAATGATGATAATAATAGGGACATTTGGTGCCTGCTGAAGAAAAACTTACAAATTACCCTTTGGAAATGATTTTAATGGCAAATCTAAGTTTGTATCAGTCAGTTTGTTTCCCAGCCGTATCCAGAGTTAGTATTATTTTAGTAAACATCGATCACCACAGCCAGTATATTGTGACACCCCCTACAAAAAGACAGCAACTTCTGATCACCCTGTTTCCTACAAGCCGACCAGGGAAGAACGATAGTGCACAGAGAGCCCTGGGTGAAGAACTAGCTGTGAGAGGGGCCCGTGGGCTATTCATTTAGTATTCCTAAAGACAAAATCCCAGGGAAATAGATTTTGTCTCACTCTAAGGGAGAAATTTCTAATAGGATCAAACCAAAAGTGGAATCATTTGTCCGAGATGTATCAGAATCCCTGCCTGCTGGAGGATGGGTGCCTGTCCAAGGTCTGTTCCTGAATTATAGATCTTAAATTGTGGTAGCCTAATATAGCTTTCAAAGGAAAAAAATTTATATTTTACAATAGTTTTATATTTACAGAAAAAGCTGTAAAGAGAGTACAGAGTATTTCTATAAACCCCACACCTAGACTTCCCTATTATTAACATCTGCTGGTAGGTACATTTTGTCACAATTAATGAAACAATATTGATACATTATTATAAACTAAAGTCCACCCTTTATACCGCCCGATGACCTTGTTTTTTTTTTTACCTAATGTCCTCTTTCTGTCTGAGGGTCCCATCCAGAATACCGTAAAATTTAGTCCTCTCGTCTCTTTAAGCTCTTGGCTGTGATAGTTTCTCGGGTTTTCTTTGGTTTTGATGACCTTGACAGTTTTGAGGAGTACTGATCAGGTATTTTGTAATGTGGTCCTCATGATTAGATGCAAGTTATGGGTTTTGAAACAGAAGACCATAGAGGCAAAGTGCCATTTTCTTTATGTTCTATCAAGGGAACATGCTATCCACGTGACACATCACCGTTGTTGTTGACCTTAGTTGCCCAGCTGAGCTAGTGTTTGTCAGATTTCTCGACTCTAAGTTTGTTCTTTGATACCCTTTCTGTACTGTTCTCTTTGAAAAGAACATGCTGTACACGGTCCACCCTTAAGGAGTGAAGAGTTATCGATGTAAATTATTTGGAATTCTTCTACATGGGGAGGTTTGACTCTACTTCCCCATTTATATATTTTTTAAATTTATATTTGCATGGACTCATGGATATTTATTTTATGCTCTGGGTTATAATCCAATACTACATCATTTTTTGTTGTTACTATTGCTCAAATTCTTCTAGCTGTGGCTGCTGGGAGCTCTCTCAGTTGTCTCCTGTGTCGCTTTGACATACTGCCATAATTGTGAGGTTTTTGCTTTTTGTTTGTTTTTTTAAACACTTCCTTTCTAGCATCAAAAGATGCTCTAGGCTCATGTGGTAGATTTCTTGCTCCAGCCCTAGACTCAGCCGTTGCTCTAGGAAAGCTTTCTAATGTAGCTTGTGTTTGTTTTTGTTGTCATTATCGTTTATACTTTTGAAGTCTTTTTGGAGACACCGTGCAGGCATTTGACACATATTTTTTTTTTCTCTTTCTTCACCGTTATGTGGTCTTTAACTTTATTACATAGATGCACAAACTGAAACTCAGAGATAAATGATTTACCAAAGGCCACAGAGTTAGTAAAGTAGAATTGTTATCAAAGCCCACATGTGTCTGACTCCAAAGCTCACATTCAACCTTTCCTTCACAAGGCCAGCCTAACTCATTACCTAAGTTAGCAAGAAATAGAAATAGGGCAGCTGTGAACCAGGCTGCCTTTTTGTTGGGAGGAAAAGGCAAAAGCCAGCCACACTCTCCTCTGGGAAGATTTCCCTGAGGATTCTACCCACGCTGATCCCTTCCTTCTCTGAACTTCATTCACACTGAGAGTTCAAAGCCTTTCCTGAATGTGGGAGTTGTTTGTGTGCTGTCCCGTTTTTTCTGTTTATCTAAATTTCCAAATCAGATCGTTAGCCCTCCAGAGGGAAAGGAAAATATACTACAGTGTGGGATTATCAAGATAAGTAATGTCTGGCAGCCACATCACTTCAAAACAGGCTGTGATGATATGGTTATTATCAAACGCAAACATTAAAATCTGCGCCTTTCATACCAGGAGAGCATAAATCTTGACTGGAGTGATACCACGTTGTTGTTATGGTTATTTTGCATTAACTCAGTCTTACCCTGGGCTAGGATCTTTTTAAAGACAAAGGTCATATGTTTTCCATTCTCCAGGGCCTAAGACAGTATCTAACATGTTTTAGATACTCCAGATGTACATAGGAATGCTTAAGAGAAGCTCTTTGGTCCCAAACCAGAAACTACATGCTTTGACTTACATACAACTTTAAGCAGCTTTCTTCTTAAGAAGGCAGTAGTATGAGATGACCCTAGAGGTAGGCAAACTGATGGCAGTGAGAAATCATGGGTCCCTGTTCCCCTCAAAAACTCCACTGAAAGACACAGTCAATGGTGAAAAATTAGAAAGAACTAAACTCATGTGGTCATAGAGAAAGGGAGAATAAATAATAATAGACAAGAAATGTCAACCTAATTTTAAAAGACAATAAGCGAGTAGATAGATGAGAGGTAGTTGACCTGGCAAAACTGGAGTCTACGATCTTGCAGTGAGAGAAGCAAGAAAGACATGAGATAACGCACCATAGGGTGCCCTAGAAAGGCTCGGGAACTAGATACCCTCATATATCTGAAGGTCGGGGTGTGGAGTAAGTGGAACAGGGTGACTTATCTACTAGGTGTATTAGGAGATAAAAAGCTATTAGAGGAAAGTTACTCTGGTTGAAAATCTGCTTTTAACTAAAGGCTAGTTAAAGAATCCTCTGTCTCCAGATCCCATTCCAGGTGACTCAGCTAGGCAAGTACCTCTTCTGCACCTAGTAGAAGACAGGAGGACTGTTTTCTAGAAGCCAGTTTGGACCAGAGGGACTGTGGGCTGTGGGATGCCAGCCATAGATGAAGCTGGGAATGAACTGAAAACAGGAGGCTTAATTGAAAGTCTGTTCACTGACCAGCAAAATGCCCAGCCCCCGCTAATACTCAGAACTCACACCTATTAATAACATTGTACCCACCACCTTCCTAGCACGACTTTGGAGAATTCTTCTCTGATGAATCTGGCCCCGGGGTTACTGACTGGTACACAGTTACTCACATTTGGAGGTTCTTCATTTAATTAGTCAAATCCCCACCATTGACCTGTGGCGAGGTTCACCGTTCCAGAAACACAGAACTTCCAGTTAACTTTCTTATTCTCCTCTGAGAGAAGGTTGTATGCCAGTCAAATAAGGAAGGGATGATATAAAAAGAAATGTTCAAATTTTTTAAATGCTCCTAAAATTAATAGTAGAAATGTTTAAAAAGTCAATAGAAAATTAAACTTAAAGCTGAAGATATCTCCCAGAAGATAGAACCTAAAGAAAAGGGATTGAACAATAAGGGAGGAAAAATACTAGGAATCTAAGCAAATTTTTTTAAAAATGGAGTGTTTATTGACTCCAGAAAGAGAAAAAAATGATACATTTAAAAAAAAGGAAATGTAATTAAAGTATACTACTTGGCTTATCTGTGGACAATATATACATAATTATAATAATGTAAATTGTGAATATTGATTTAACCAAAGTTATATGGAAGAGTCCATTCCATTGGAGAAATTCAATGAATAACATCTAAAGTTGATGAATCAGGAGATAACACGGAAGTGTATTTTGGCTATAGGGAGAGAAATACCTGAAGAAACATCCAGACGAGTTGAAACTCTTGCAATGATGAGAGGTGTGCATTGCTGCTCTTTGTTATATGCCTTATGCATGGTGTTTGACATTTACAGGTACTGTTTTGTTATAAGAATAAATAATACATGTTTAAAAAATCAGATGCAATCACCTTAAAATGTCAGTGTGATGGAGCCATTCAGTCATCAAATAGCCACACGCACCCAGGAGCCACTGGAGGACATAGTGGAACAAATAATGTTCATTTCAGTGGCCCCGAGTCATCAGGAAAAGGTTTCTGCATGTTATACTTTAGAGAAAAAGAGATGTACATATTCTGCTTTAGAAAAATCGAGCCGTGGCAGGGATTTTTCTCCATCAGAGTGTTTGTGTGATGAGAATTTCAGTACAAAATGCCACACACTTTAGTTATTTTGGGGAGAGTGCTGATATGGACTGTCCTCTTCACATGGGAGAAATGGTGTGTAGCCTCCCCGCTGTGTCCAGAAGAATCGCAGGCTGATTGGCTGCAGACAGACCTGACCTGCTGAGCTCTGACCTTCACCATCCGCCACAGGTCTGCCAGACCCCTTTCTGCCCGGCACAGCTGAGCCACCAGGCAGCTCTGCAAACCCCTTGTCCTAGTGTGGTTCCCTTGAGGTCAGCTAGTGAAAGTCACCAGCTCTGAGGAAGAAATTCACCTCCCCAGGGCTGGAGGCTGCAGCGTTGAGTGGGAGGCAGTACCAGGAAAGGAAAAGAGGCGGAAAGGGCAGAATTTAGCTTCTCATCAGACACGAGAGAGTGTTTCTCCTGCTTGTTCTAATACCGCAGAGACCCCAAGGATGCTTTGCTTGGCTGGTATTTTCCTAGGTCAGTCTCAGTGGGCAGATTCAGAGAACAAAATAAAAATTGCACTGACCTAGCTGCCGTATGAGATTCTTCATGTTTGCCAGCTGGTTCACGTTTTTTTCCTGGTGATCTTTCTGTTATCAGGTATGCGGGAGGATTACAGCAACACGTCCCAGGCTAGAATGAGGCTCTTTGTTTAAACTCCAATGTAGCAAAGACTCTGTTTCCCAGGATGTTAGCATATTAGAACAATCAATGCCTGAGCTATAATATTTTGACATGGCAATAAAAAAGAATGGGGTGATTTTATTATATCCCGTGCTGTAAATCTTGAGCAAAGCTGTTATGAGATTTGTCCATGATAGAATTATTTCAAGAATATTAAGAACAGGCAAGTACTGGGATTTGAAAGACAATGGTGAGCCAACTGCATAAAGGGAAACCCTTTGAAATACGGAAACAGAATGTTGAAAATGCAAAAAATCCCGACTCACTGTACAGATGGTTTGGAAAGAATGAGTGATGCACGCGACGGGTTCTTCTTCATTTCTCTCCATCACTCCCTCTCCCCTTTCTGCCCCTTTTTCTCCCTCCCTCCACCTTCCTACTTTGCCTCCTCTCCTTACCCTAACAGTTACTGAGGACTTCATGTGTGCCTGGCACTGGGCCACATGTGTTCTAATAATTATGTATGGAATTTATCAATTTCAACCATACGTGTATCTCAATAATTTAATAATTAATATTTGTGCCATCACACCTTTAAACTGAGACCCGGAACAATTAAGTAAATTGCCCAGTGTCACACGACTGGCAAGTGGCAGAGCTGAGATTGGAAAGTAGGCAGTGTGACTCCAGAGCTCCTAGTGTGTGCCTGGCACACAGTGAGTGCTCTGTTACGTCAGCGATGAGCTTGATAATGACATGGGTGTGGAGGGTGGAGAATGCAAAGAACGAAATGTGGAACAGTTAGGTGATTTGCTCGAGGTCACAAAGCAGCCAGTGGCAGCAGAATTTATCCATTTTCTGAGTCCAGGCCACTCTTTTCTCTGCAGTGCCAGGTTGCTGAATTTGTGAAAAGAAACATTAGTACATTAACTTCTAGAAACATGAAATCTTCTGTCCAGGTTACAAGTTCTAAATTCTCACTTTACTTGAATCGTTCTGAAGTTTTAAATAGAACTGCTAAGCACTCTCAGAGACAATGCCAAAGAAACTATTTTAGATTAATATTTGTTTCTTTATGGACAGAAAAAAAAAACCTATGACAATATTGTATTAATTCTTCCGTGATCCAGTTTTTTTTTTTTTTTTAAAAGAAACCTTTCTCATCAGGGGAAATTTTAATTTTAAACCATTGTGGGGGATTACACTGAATCTCTGGTTGCCGGACGTATTAGTAGTCGTTGTCTTTTCCCCAACACTAGGTCAGCAGCTCTCACCCGAGGTTAACTGGTTATTCAGGGCCTGCGTGGGTCATGGCCACCCATTTTAGCAGTTAACCTTCGGTGGGAGAGACCATGACTCCAGACTATGTGTGGTGGCTGTCAGCACCCTCCTGTCTCATCCACTTGAGAAAACCACCTGGCGCATGAATGGATACCGCCTGCCTGTCAGCGCGCTGCCCCGCCACTCTGCATGTGCAGGCGGGGCTGGCTGCTCCAGTCCTCGGCCCCGCCAGTTTTAGAAGGAAGAAGACATTGGACAGTCAACCCATAATTTTCTTACCTCGATGACCTTCTTTTTTTCATTTCAACTTGGTAAAGTGGTATCTATAGTCTTCTCAAGTCTCAGCTGTCATGTTAATTTCTTCTGGAAGTCGCCTTTGCTTCCCACTCCACAGCCCCAAGAAGAAAATGATCTCACCCTTCAGGAAAGTCCCCCAATCACTCGTAATGTTCTCTGTCTAGTATATCTGTGACCGTCTCATGGTTCCTATTAGAACCTGAGCCTTTGAAGGTAAAGACTGGGTTTTGCTTATCTTCAGTTCCCTCACACCTTGCACGACAATGGTTTTTAAGGATTTCAGACTGAATGCATAGGGATATGATTGAATTTTCAGGCCTGTATATGTCATGGGGTGACAGAGGTTCAGAAAAACAGGGATGACTGCTAAATTCTTTTTTCCAATAAGAACTAGGTGATGCTGACGTGTTCTCTGTCAGACATTCATCCTTTAGTTTATGGCTTCGGTTTACTCCAAGGAAAGGATATCTTCCAAACCAGGGCTTGGCAAATGATAGCCTTCAAGCTACCCAACCGTGTGCCTGTTCTTACATCGCCAGAGATCCAAGAACAATTTTTACATTTTTAAATAATTAAAGGAGGGTAAACAAAACTAAAAATGAATAATATAATGTCATGACACATTTATGTTATGTTAAATTTTAAATACAAAATTAAAATTATGTGTAATTTAGCTGCCAGCACCCATGAATAAAGCTTAATGGAACATAGCCGGACCCTCGGTATCTCTGGATGATCTAAGGTTGTTCTTGCACAAGGACAGCAGAGCTGAGTATTTACAACAGGGATCGTGCATTCCACAAAAGCTAACATTTTTAGCATCAGGTCTTTTACAGGAAAAGTGTGCCAAGCTCTGTTCTGAGTCATGCTCAGAAATGCTGACAAGAGTGTGAGAGAGGGCGAGGAAGTCCTTCTGATAAAGGGGGAGTGGATGAAAGCACAGAGTACCTGGAGGAAAAGGAATCTGAAGACACAAAAAGGAAGAAAGGAGAAGAGGCTTACTTGGGGATGCCTCATCTCCTGGGTGTTGTATACATGTGTTGCAAATGTCTCCACAAAGTATTCTCACAGTCGTAGCCATGCCCAAGGTGGGGCAGATCTTGGGTATTTTACAGGCGTTTGCTGCTTTCCTTTAAGGACTTGGCATGGTTCCTTTGGAGAGAGCATAAGGTTAGGAGATTACCAGTCATTCCAATAATTCTGTGTGCCAAGGCTAACTAATGTCTACAATAAAGTCTAAAGGGCTCTATGTCCCAGTTGTCTCTGATTCAACTATAAAAATGTGTCTGTGAAAAATAAATAAAGATAGCATAGAGAAAACAAAGCATGCGTTCTGGGGAAATCTACATTGAGTGTCTGTCTGTCTCTTTGGGACAAATCTATTTTAGATGAATGCTAATTAATTATTATATATGAGGGGATCATTCAACATTTGGAGTTTTCAAATAAAGACACATTGATTGGTACTAGGTTAAAACCAGTTCCGCCCTTAGGCAGGTGGGATGACAGCTTTTTGTTGTTGTTGTTTAGAAGTCTGCCATTTTCATGTGTTTCTCTTATTTTCTTATTGCAGGGTAATGCCCTGTACTTCAAATCTGCCAGAAATGTTACAGTGAACATTCTCAATGATCAGACTAAAGTGCTAACTCAGCTAATAACAGGTAAGAAAAGAAAGACACTTAGCAGTGCCTGATCCATGCTGGGCACTCAGAAATGTAAAGGTCAAGTGAAACTGCCATGTGGACTTGAAAAGAAAGTCTGCTAACGTATTTATTTGCTGTGTTGAGAAAGAGAATGTAGCGTGTATTCCATGATTCCGCTAAAAGGTACAGTCCCATCTGATCTTCATAATTTAACTTATGAAATCTAATAATGCCTGCTTAGGGGGAAAAAATCTATTTTCCATAGAACACAGCTTCTAAATACAAACTAGCTGCTTTATGTGGTGCTTAACCAAGGAAAAGCTCCCTGCTCCAACGCTGAAGGAAAAACTGTCTGTGCTGGGTTGATGGAGAGAAGAGCACAGTATCCAAAGAGCCACACAGCTTACTTTATGGGTCGTGAGAGGGATTTTTAGCGATAGTTTGAATCCATGCCATGTTTGCCGTATGTGCTGACTTTGAACCTAATTCAATGGCAAGATGCAGATGTATCTCCACTGAATATGTTTGTACAGTTCCTTTTAATATAACAGATATGCTCCTAACAGCTGCAGAAAGCACCCATTGGCTTTTAAACGGCGTATTCCTGAAATTTAAACAAGGATTGGTTATTCACAATAATGATTATAATGATAAACATGGGCCTCGTGGTTTGGTGGCGCGTTGAGCGGTATGATCAATGCCCCCTCTGTAGGATGGCAGCGGCAGTAAACAGGGAGGCATTATGCAACGCCACAGTGAAAGGAGAAAGGAATGTATGTCTGAATGGCATTGTTCTACTTCCAGACAGAAAATGCCATTTGTTTGGCTTCAAGGCTAACAGAAAAGTATACAGATGGACGTTTTGAGAAGCCAGTTACCCAAATGCCCTGAAACATTACTGTTACTGTGCCTAAACTCTCTGGAGCCCCACTAATAGACAAGCCAAGGGGAAACAGGTGCCTTTGTGCCTAGGACCTTTTCTGCTGAGGAGGGAGCCCCACAGCCGGCGCCCCCCAAGCACCAGGAGTGATCAGTGGGGACGTCCAGAGATTCTCAGCCGGTGGCTGACTTGGACCATCCGCCAATCCAGGAACTCAGGGATGGAAGGAGCGGCTGCACGACAGAGCCCATGATGCATAAACATGTCGTTTCAGCGTGCGACTGGATGGTCGGCCTTGCTTATACAACATCTGGCCCGCAGTCACAGTGCTAAATAATTAAATAAACAGCTTCAGTAAGCAACGATTTAAGCGCCGCATGTGAAAATTGCCTCCAGGAGGGAAATAAATCCAACCTCCAGCTCCCAGATTCCTGCATTCGAAAGGAACTTATTTAGCCTGTTGATCATTTACCATTTATTTGCACTGGGAGATTTGGTTTACTTGAGAGATTTTGTTTTGATAAAGCTGG
The DNA here is from genome assembly GCA_963575035.1 of Avahi laniger. Taxonomy (NCBI): domain Eukaryota; kingdom Metazoa; phylum Chordata; class Mammalia; order Primates; family Indriidae; genus Avahi; species Avahi laniger. The sequence continues at coordinate 9,214 of CAUYSK010013633.1, read as the reverse complement.
AACTGCCCAAATGACTATTGCTCTGCAAAAAGAGTCCATGTCTCTCCCTCTCCATCTCCCTCTCCATCCCCACCTCTCTCTCTGCCTTCTCTCTCCTTCTCTGCCCACTCCGCTTTTCCTCCCCTTCACCCTCTCTATCCTCCTCCTCTTCCCCTCCACCTTTCTCCCTGTCCCTCTTCCTCTTCCTCTGTCTCCCTTCCCTTCTCTCCTCCCACCTCCCTCTCTTCCTCTTTTTCTTCCTCTCCTCCCCTCTGTCACTCTTCTTTTTTCCTCCTCCTCCCTTTCCTTTCTCTTCTCTCTTGCCTTCATCCATCCAACAGTCTTTGTCTTTCTGTCTCCCCCAGTTGGGAGCTGGATGACACCTATCCCTGACTCTGAAGGTCGTGTACAAGACAGCTGCCATGAAAACCAGATGGGCAAAAAGCCATTCTGATGCTAGTTAAAAGCCATTCTGATGCTAGAGACTTCCAAGATGATTTCTAGAAAGGATAGTAGAGGTGTTAAAAATATCATTATAAACACACAGACCCCTAAACTTTTCCATCGGGGTTTTCCTTTTACATTACATTTCTGCACACAGTGGAAAGCACCAAGCTGTCCCAGCAGACACTACCTTCTACTGCCTGTTATACTGGGTGGTGTACTTACTAGAAAGCAAATCATTCGTGCCTTCTAAGCAGTGAGGTCTACTAAGGCCACCCCGAGGAATCAAGAATTCTGCTTACCTAAAGAATGTCTTAACAGTCCATTAGAAATTCTAATGTTAGATGTTCAGGTAATGTTTTCACAGCAAATAATGCTTTCTTTATGGGATAGTTAAGTTCTCAAATTAGGCCATATTGACCCAGAAGGCCGCTGACTTAGTATCTTGGTAGTGGGTCCGAACAGGAAACCCCCAGACCTGAAAGGAGGAAAGTGGCAGGGGTGCCTTGGACAGCATTGTGTGGGGGTGGAGAAGGGATCTGGTAGCGAGGGAGCTGGGGAGAGGTCAGGCTGTGTAGCCACCAGGCCTTTCCAGCCCCCAGATTCTAGGTCGTGATGACTAGAGACTGAAGATGGATCCTGATGGGCTCCAGTTTTCTTCCCTGTTTAGGAGATTAATTAAGGAGGCACCTTATGCATATGCTATCACACATAGAGGTTCATTAAGTGAAGATTAGTTTCACAATTCACTAGAAATAGTGACTTTTTTTTTCCATCCCGGAAAGGAACAATGGGCTCAGCAAGGGACCACCTGAGCTGTCTCCAACTCCATTTGCATTTCCCCCTAGAATCACTTTTTAAGATTCCAGCCATGTCCAGGGAAGTTTGGCAGCCCCAGGTGAAATTGACAAAGAACAAGCGTCTGCCCCACTGAGTCAGCAGTAGCTCTGTGGGATTTGTGCTAAAACTACCAATTACTGAGCTTTAGATAGCCAAATGGTTCTGGCCCTTGGTAAATTCCATTTTGTGTTCTGTAAAGCCCTGAAAAGCAAGATAACTTAATTGTGCTTTGTGTTCTCTGATTGCTTTAGTCTCTTTAATCCACTCTCCTGTATGTCTCACAGAGTGTTCATGAGTTCAGAGGAAACTCACTTCATACACAGGAAGGTGTCCTTGACTCCTCAGGGGCCAAGTCTGATGATACTGCCCGGGTCTGCGGAGGCACAGTCCAAGCAGTTGTGGCCCCCGCCAGTCATACCCCAGCTTGGCATTATGAATGGATCCCAAATGGGCACACTGTGCTCAGCCTGTGTCTGTCCTGAGGCCATGCATTCATTCATTAGCATTTCATTACTTCCCCATTTCCAATCTTCCCACCCAAAAAAGGTGATAACTCTAAAGTATTGACAAATAATATAGACTTTACGGAAGGCATTGATGCAATCAAGAATATAGCTATATCTTAGACCTCGCAGAAAAACCTAATCCAAATCCTTCATCAGATATTTCAGTTCTTTTGAGATCTCCCTCTGGCCCTTGTCTCTTCTGCTTATTTCTCTTCCCTAAATCGCTCATCTCTTAACTGCTCCAGATGTGTTGGCTCCAGCCACCTTCTTCTTCCAAGACAAATAAACCTCTCTTCCCTTCCATGGAACAATTCTGGGAGCCTGAGTTCAGACTCAGATCTAACAATGGCTCAGTCAGTGTCCTTTGAGAGCCTCAGCCTGGATGCCACTCGTTCCCCTCACCTGCAGCATGGAGGCAGGCAGAAAGATGGCATCCAGGTCCCACGACGTTTGGAAATTCTGTCCCATCTCTGCCGTTTCAATCTTCTGCTCATTAAGGAGCCTTTCCAATGCCCTTCTTTGCATCAGAGGACTACTGTGGATGTACTGGCGAGAGATGAAGTCTGCCAAGTAGATGTGGTTATGTGACTGGAAAAGAGCACTCCTGGGTCACTCATCGCTGATTCTTTTCAACGCGTCGTCACCATTGCAGTAGAAAAATGGTAACGGTGATGATGACTGTGATGAGATGACCTCAAGAGCGGTCCCCTACATTTCACAACACTTTTGCACCCACAGATTTCTTTTATAAACACAGTATCATTTGATCCTTTCCACCTATCTATGAGGTAGAGTAGGCCGTGACAGTCCAATTTTACAGATGCAGAAACTGAGGATCAGAAGGATCAAATGGCTTACTCAAAGTCACATTTCCAGAAAATGAGAATGAATTGGGACATGATTCATGTCTTATGATTCCTAGTCTGACAGTCTTGACTAAGAGAAAAGCTGCTCCGGATGTCCAGGGGCTGGCTGGCTCCGTCAGCCAGGCCTAGCGTTCTCCCTGCTTGAACATAAATATTTTCACGGAATGTCAACACCAGACAAGGCCACTCAGTGGCCCGTGATGGATCAAGACAAAACAAAACACAGAAAAACAAAGACGATTCTGACCGTGTCTGAACACAGACAAGAATGTAAGCACTGTCCAGATCATAAAAAAGACCAAACAGCCTTCTATCCCAGCTACCATGAGTGACTACTGTTTCTTTATTCGTGAACGTGTTAGCATTACTCTGGTCTTTCTTACTTCTAAATGAGATTGATTAAGATACCCAATCATAAAATTACTCCCACTTCCTGGCAGTATTTAATCCAGAGTAAAGTCTTGTTTTCTTAAACCTTCCCCAAAATTACCTCACATAAGGTCAGGTCCCGTAGTAAGTTCTTTCTAGCAGCTTCTTAGATGCTTCATGGTGCCTTATGGTATTCATTCTCCTTCACTGCAGTGAGTAATAAGCCCAGTTTGGTCAACTGCAGGTGTGTTCCTAGTGATCTTAGTCTGAAAAGGATTGGGGACTCTTTCATGGCTATTTATTATAAAGTGGCACTCACTTAAAAAATACCTAGAAGGAAACAAAAATTCTGTGTCAGAATCTTCTGGACAGTTTTGGAAAAATACACGATTTCTGACTCTACCCTGAAAAATTTTTCTGTATGAATTTCTAAACCAAGAGATCAATTTCTTTTGATCTGAGCTAGGTCAGTGAGGATGATGACACCCCTAGGTTATTCTAATGAATTCCTGCAGAACAGCTTTTGGGAGCCACCTGAAAGTCAGGTGTTCTGGTAGATCCAGCTTGGATTAGAATGTCTCCTCTCTTTAGAAATTCTAACTCATTAACCTGTTTTACTTTTTACATAGCACCTAAAGCTCTAGAAGTTTCCTGGTTTATTTACTAATAAAGTTTTAGATTTATGTCAGTCTCCATCAGAATATGGGTGCTGTGGGATCAGGGGCCTTGTCTTCCTTTTATGTACCACCTTCAGAAACATCATCTGTTATCATCTGATAAATCCTCTAAATTTTTTTTTTTTTATTGAATGAAATTCTAGCATAAAAGATTCAACAACTTCCAAGGCAATTAATTGCAATATAACCATTTCTACCAGGAAGTGATCTATATACTGAAGAAATAGATTTCTTTTGGTGTCAAATACAGCCGGTGGGTTAAGGGTACATAGTGAATCAGATTTCAGCTAAATTTAAAGGAGCTCTTTCTGACAGCTGGGGATGGCCAAAGATACGCAGCTGCGTCAAGAAGTGGTGGGCCTCTTGTGCCTCGATACATTCCAGCAAAAATCCACAACTATTTGACAGTAATTCAGTGGTTGGCTGAGGAAAATCTCATTCAGGCATTAGTTTGGAGGAAGGACATGATGGTCTTTAAAATCATAGCCTGAGAGAATATGATTAAAAGTAATTGACAAGACATGGCTAAAGTCATGAGACTAATTTTCACGGTTGACTTTTGAAAACCAATCCACTTAACATTAAAGTCCAGTACGAACTTGTCAGATGTATGTTCTATGAAAAGCTTTTCAAAGTCAAATGCAATGAAACTAATGTATTCTTCCTTTCTCTCCCTCTCTCCCTCCCCACCACCACCCCCTTTCCTCTAGGTGCAAAAGCAGTAGAGGCTTATGGCAAAAAGTTTGAGGTAAAAACCGTTTCTGGAAAATTGCTCTTCTCTGCAGATGACAGTGAAGTCGTAGTAGGAGCTGAAAGATTAAGAGTTTTAGGTAAGGAAATTTTAATCATTTACTTGGTTTGATGCTACTATGTACGTTTTACAGGAAAAGTGAAATGGTGTTACGGACCAGATGTTTGTGTCCTCCCAAAATTCATATTAAATTCCAAGATGATGGTGTCAGGAGATGGGGTCTTTGAGGGATAATTATTAGTAAGTCATGAGATTGGAACCCTCGTGAATGGAATTAGTGCCCTTATAAGGGGGTGAGGAGACCAGAGTTCGCTGTCCGCCGTCTGAGGACAGAACAGAAGTTGGCAGTCTGCAACCTGGAAGAGATCCCTCACCGGAACCCAGCTGGGCTGGCACCTGAGCTCAGACTTCAGCCTCTGGAACTGTGAGAAATGAATTTCTCTTGTTTATAAGCCACCCAGTCTGTGGTTCTTTGTTATAGCAGCCTGAACCGACTAAGACAAATCGTGTCTAAAAGAGTGATTTAGGCCAATTTCCTGGATTCTTTTAAAGCAAGGCAGCCGAACCTCCTCCAGCCTGGTCCCCTGGTTAAAGTTTCTAAAGTAGTGAAGTCTCTTTGGCACATGTTTCAACACCAAGCTTTGGGTGAGGATGTGTGCTAACATACAAACCTGGCTTCTAACCCCTCCTGTGACCCACTAGTTGTGTGACTTTGGGCAAGTTACTCACATTACTGAGCCAGTTTCCTTTTCTACTTAATGAGGCTAAGAACATCACGATCTCAAGTTGTCTCAAGGGTTAAATGAGACCATGTTATATGCACTTATCACAGTGCCTACTGCAAATCAGTACTCAGTCAACAGTTACTGCTGCTGTTACTACTTGTGTGACTAATACTGTTAATACTATATTAATCTTCCTTCTTTTGCTCCCTAAAATTCACTGTCGCATAGTGGTTAAAACCTCAGGCTCTGGAATTACCTCACTATGATTTTAACCCTTTTTCCGTCCTTTACTAGCTGTGTAACCTTAAGCAAGTCATCTGACCTCTCAGTGCCTGCTTTCTTATCTATCTATAAAATGGGGGTTATAGATGTGTCTATCTTCTAAGACTCCTGGAAAGATTGCATAAAATAATCTATGTAAAGTAGTAAGTTGGCTAAAATAGTAAGTGTTTAGTAAGTGCTAGGTGTTATTATCTTAAATGATGTTGTTTTTATTTGAAATTATTATTTTTCTCTGCATTATTATTTGTACTCTGCACCTTTTTTCTCCTCCGTGACTCTGATCTTCCTCCTGACCATCACCTCCTTGCTTGGTCGGCTTGCCGGAGGGGTCTCTCTTTCTCTCCCTTTTTCTCTCTCTCAGTACACATTCATGTCTGATTTTCCAGCTGGATGACTCTTAGATCTCCATCTCTAGTCCTGGTATTAATATCTTCCCTGAGTTCTAGATCTTTCTTTCCATCTGGATATTCTACCAGCCTCTCAAATCCAGTGAGTCTTGAATGCCTAGCGTAGTCACACATGCACAAATGCATACACATGTACATACGTGCACACATGTACATACATGCATACACATTCCATCGCCCTCACCTTCTTCTCCCACCTGTGTCTGGCCCTGACTTCCTTCCCTCTTACTCTTCCTGGCTCCATTATGCCACCTTCTCCCACTCTCAAAGCCTCAGCAGTGTCCCGACCATCGTCAGCTCAGCAGAGTCAGGAGATGGAAGTGACCATCTGCAGGGTGCAGAGGCTGGGAGGCAGCATGCAGTCTAACCCCTGGCCAGCTCTTTACAGGGGTAAAGAGCACGATTCAGAAAAACTCCCTTTGTCTTTCAAGCCTTTGCTTTTCCTACCTGTAAAATGAGAGTTAACCAGGCCAGAAGTTCTCATAAAATATTTTCCAGTGACAGAAGCTTTTAAAAATAAAATTCCAGGCCAGGCAAGGTGGCTCAAGCCTATAATCCCAGCACTCTGGGAGGCTGAGGCGGGAGGATCTCTTGAGCCTAGCAGTTTGAGGTTGCAGTGAGCTATAATGATGTCATTACACTCTAGCCTGGGTGACAGAGTGAGACTGTCTCAAAAAGAAAAAAAATTCTGTACATAGCCCCAATAGATAAAAATAGATAAGAGACCAAAATTGCCCTGGGTAGTAGGTGAGGATTTGGCAGGGTAGAGATCAGACATTGGAGTCTCAGCTGTACAGTTTCATTCTTTCTTCCTCTGTGTCCCCTGGGAACCACTTAGAACTTATTCTTAAAACCCCTTAAGTGAAAAATCTTTAAAAAAGTAGAAAAGTCTATTGACTACTTGCTATGGTCTAGATACCATGCCTTGTATGCGTTACTATATTTACACCTCACAAACACCTCGTGAGGTAGGCCCAGTTTTTGTCACCCCTATTTTATAGATGGCAGAACTGAGCTGAGCCATAGTACAGGCTGACAGCTGTGTTGTGAGTGCAGAGAGCTTTACTTTAAAGCTCTGTACTTTGCTGCCTCCTAGACTTAATCCCATTTTCGGAGGAGGAATCTAAGCCTTGAAAAGGTGAAAAAATGTCCCCAAGATGGAGTGCTCGTAAGCAGTAGGATCGGCGTTCAAACCCCTGGCTGTGGACTCCAGGACTGCAGCCCCAGTGCACTTCACCGCACATAAACGTGTTCATAGTAAGCCCTTCCCAACTCTCACACTTCATACTTTTCTCTGTTTTCAGAAATGGTATTTTCCATGTTCATCCTAGGCTGGGGGGGCCACAAAAACTTCAGGCTCCCCTCTTGTTCAAGAGTACTTTGCTGTACCAGCTCTAAAATAATTGCTTGGGGGGAAATGTGACGGCATCTCACACCCAGATCATTTTGTGCAGGGGTTTGGCATTTCCTGTCAGTTCCGTGGTCTTTGGTGAGTCACTTTACCGCTTGAAAATCTGACTTTGCAAAGATACAGGGAAGTTTTAAATGTCCAAACACTTTGGCTTAATCAGCATAGAAAACTCTCCAATGGTATCATTTAAGAACTTATTGCCACCCCATCCCGCGATTACTTAGACAAAGGACTGGAAGATGATTATAGTTGTTGTTTGCTTTGAAGCAGGTGGATATTTTTCTTGTTTGTGGTTATATTTATGATATTTTACTTAAAGAACAATGTAGGGTAAAATCTGTCTCTCTCCATCATTGGGAGCATTTGATTTTTTTATGTGAAAATGTAGAAAGGAAGCATCAAAATAAACACCACTGCTGCTACCAATGCAAAAAAAAAAAAAAAAAATTGCAAATGACCGCCTCACAAATCTCGCATCAACCTACTCAGTGAAACGAGCCCAGTGTGTTGTCAGAATGAACTTCCTGTCAGCTGGGATTTGGCCATATGGTGTGGAATGAGAAGTTTAGGCGATTTCATTTTCCGCTTAATGAGAAGTTTGTCTTTTGGAGTTGTCAGACCACACGCACTCTCGGGAGGCTCCCATCTGGATGCACGTTTCACGGTGGCGTCTAACGAATGTAGCTGGGTTTGAATCCTCGCTCGACCGCTTAGAATCCGAACGACCCTATTCACGCCAGTTTTTCTCTCTAAGCTTTAATTTCCATCTGTATGAAACAAAGAGAAAGGAACAAAATAAGGAGTGGAAGGATGAATGAATATAGTAAGAAAATCAGTAAATGCTATATAAAAATTCAGTGATTTTAGTTGATAGTTGAGTAGGAACAAGCATAGGGGCCTCAAAAGATAATGCCTCTTGGATGTAGTAGCTTCACTGGTAGGTTCAGAACAATTTTTAAAATTCTTCTCTGGATAACCACACACATCTATTCGGTTTTCAGGACAATGACAGCCTTGAGCACACTCAAGGGACTTTGAATAGTATGGCAAAAAGACTCATAACTGTGCTTTGTAAAGAATGGTTCAATGATCTGGAAACTTTTACCCTGGGAAAGATGTGGGGAGGGGGAATAAATGTAGCTAGGCTGTATTTGCTAACCTCTCACATGTGCTTGTCTTCCCTGGGGAAAAGGGAGCAGGCAGGAGCCATCAGTTGAGTAACTGAGATCACAGGGATATTGTTAGCTCTGACTTGCAATCCTGGTTTCTGTCGTTTGCCAGCCAGTGACTTTGGATATGTCACTTCACCTTTCTAGGCGTCCTTTTACTGCTCTGTGACATAGGGTAATAGCGCCTGGCTCTCAGCCTTGTGGGGGAACTGAGTGGCAAATGTGTTTAGAGTGAACAGCACGGTGTGTGGCATGCAAGGAAGGACTCGGTACTTGCCAACTATTGTTTGGCGGTGATGGATTCTTTTTTTTAATTGACACATTATAGTTGAACATATCTATGGGGTACAATGTGATATTTGAATATATATATACACACACACACATTATTTAATGATTAAATCACCGTATTTAGTATATCCAACACCCTGTGTATTTATCATTTCTTTGTGAACATTCAGAAACTTCTCTTGTAGCTATTTTGTAATATACAGTAACTTTCTGTCACCTTACTGCACAATAGAACACCAGAACTTATTCTTCCTCATTGTAACTTTTGACCTGTTGACCAACCTCTCCACGTCCTCCCTTGTCTCAACCCCTCCCCAGGCTCTGGTACACACTGTTCTGTTAATATTTTCTACCCTTATGAAGTCAGCTTCATTGTAGACTCCACATATGAGTGAGATCATACAGGATTTGTCTTTGTGTCTGGCTTATTTCACTTAAGTCATGTCCTCCAGGTGTGCCCATTTTATCTCAAATGACAGGATATCATTCTTTTTGTG
>CAUYSK010013632.1:0-42095 GCA_963575035.1 Avahi laniger | reverse complement strand
AAATATGTAGAAAAAATTAGCGGGGCATGGTGGCACATGCCTGTAGTCCCAGCTACTCGGGAGGCTGAGGCAGGAGGATCGCTTGAGCCCAGGAGTTTGAGGTTGCTGTGAGCTAGGCTGACGCCACGGCACTCACTCTAGCCCGGGCAACAGAGCCAGACTCTGTCTCAAAAAGAAAAAAAAAAGAATAAGCAAAACCAGTCCCGGGAGACAGCGACGGGAACCGTAGCCCCCTCTGGCGAGCCCCGGCGGCTGGGAATGGTGTGTTCCGATCTGGTGCGAGTCCGTGGCAAACTGTGCAACTAAGATCTGTGCGTTTTACTGTGTGCGATTTATTCCTCCAGCGAACGAGTCATCGGAGGGCGAAGGCTCGTGTGGGAATCACAAACAGCAACTCCAATGTCACAGCGACTAAGAGAGACGCAGCCGCGCAGAGGCCTATGGGGCGGAGGGTGTTTTCTTTCTTGAGCTGAGTGAAGGCTGCGCGGTGGCTTATTTATGGCCCTTTAAACTTATCTGAATGTCTAACGTATTTGAAATATTGAAAACCAAACCAGAAACAAAAAGCGTTTGCCCGGCTTCTCCTGCTCCAGAGCACGCGGTGGCTTCCTGCCGCCTCCAAGCCGGCCCACCCTCCCTCCCATCCCGGCCTCAACCTGTCTTTCCAGCCTCTTCCCTCGCCCTCCCCGCCAGCCAGGCTGGTCTCGCACTCTTCCCGGACACACCTCACACATTCCCGTCTCCACGCCTTTCCTCCCACCTGGAATGCCTCCCTGCTGTCTGCTTGCTCCCGCCAGGAGCTCCTGAAGTCAGAGGCTTGGCCAGGGGGAAACTGGGGCATTGCTTTCGGCCACAGATAACCTCCACCATCAACCCTCAAAGCCGCCCAAATAATCCAAGTATAAAAAGTGGTGCTGCTGTGTCCACAGTTGCAAGACCAATCTGCCCACACGCCAACCCTCCGCTGAGCCCCTGCAGTGTGGATCCTGGACTGCAACTGGATTTAACACTCACTCATCCTTGGGGATTGTGTCTTCGTCTGTCTGGAGAGACAGATGGGGCTAGAGAGACGCTGGGAATGACAATGACGGAGACAGAGCGTTCCCAATTTATGTAAGCGAAACTAAGGCTCGAAGAGGGCAAAGATCTTGCTCGAGACATTCAACAAAGACTCGCTGTCCAGAGATCTTTTCCTTCTCCCAAAGCCTCCAATCGTGACTGACCCCAAAGCTTGGTCCGGCCTTGAGGCCTTTGCACTTGCTGTTCCCTCTGCCTGGAACGCACTTCTCCCAGGTATTCCCAGGCCCAGCTCTGTCTTAGCATCCTGGTCTCGAAATTCGAGTCAGTCTCCCCAGGCCCCCACTTCTGTCTCTCTCTGTCACATAAGCATATTTTATTCTAGTCACATAACTTAGCCCTATCTGAAATTGTTCTGCACATTTACTCATTCACTTCTGTATTACCTATCCCAGGCACACACTCCCCTAAAATATAAGCACCACAAGGCGGGGCTTTTGTCTGTCTTGTGCAGTGCCATGTCCCAGGACCGGGTGTAGTAGGTGCTCAGTAAATGAGCTGGACCAACACAGGTCACTGCCTGTGCCTGCCAAGGCCACACAGCGAGGATGAGATGGAGAAGGGATTCCGTGACTTTCTGGGGCCAGATCTTTGCTCTCAGCCACTCAGCTCTGTCCAGGAACAAGGCTGCGTGGGGTCCAAAGAAACAGGAAAGAGGGGTCCCACTGGGCAGGACCACCAGCCTCCCGGGCGCCCACCACACCCACCAAACGGGTGGAAAGGGCCCCACTTCCCATTGAAAACATGAATTTTTTGTTTTTAATGTTTTCGAGTTTGTATAATGGTATAGTTTGCTGTTACAGCATTGCTAAATCTCAGTGTGCAGCTTTGTCTTGGTATTTAGCTCCAGTGTTCCAGATTTTTAATATTTTCACAGATGCTTTTAAGGCTCCAGCCACGCAGAGATAAAATAAATTTAAAAAACAGAGACAGACACTTAGAGGAAGAAAGAGACCAAGACAGGAGCAGAGACACTGAGACAGAGCAGAGAGAGACAGGTGGACGTGGAGAGACGATGGGCCGGAGAGACACAGGGAGACGATGGCAGAGACAGAGCAGGGGCCAGAAGGAAGACAGAGCTCCGACTCCTGTTCACCAAGTGCTGCCCGCGCAGCGCGGGCTCAGCACGTCTGTGCGGATGAGCGGGCGTCGTTCTCGCAACTGCCCGATGAGGCGAGGGCGCCTCTCATTCCTGTTTGACAGATGAGGACACCAAGGCACAGAGAGGTTGCCCAGCTCACGCTCAGCCACACAGCCGGCGGATGGTGAAGCCAGGCTTGACCTCAGGCCAGCCCCAGCCCCAAGGCTGAACCATTATCTCCAGTCTCGGGGGGTCTGGGTTTGTTTTGGGGCAGCTCTTAGGTTTGGCTGTGCTGGCCGATCCCCTGGGGACCTGTCAAAATCTAACGGGGCTTTGGTGGGGGGCTGGGGGAAGAAGATGCTGCATTTCTAATTGGCTCCCAAGTGGGGTAAACGCCGTGGGTCCCAGACCACGCTCTGGGTGGCGGACACAGTGTCATCGCCCCACTCGGGAGCCTTGGGAGCTGTTAGAAATGCAGCGTCTTCTTCCCCCGACCCCGAGGGTCTAGAGGGATCTGTTACTCTGAGGACGCTGGGGCCACCCAGGGGCAAGGAGGGTTAGGGTTAGGGTGCAGCCACTCCAGCCACCGTCCGTACTGCAGGCCCGGGGACCGCGCTGGCCCCTTCGGTTCAGTTTTCTCATCTCAGCATTTCCTGCTGACCCTGGGAATTCCCCGCCAGCCGACCGCCCCGCACACAGGCAGCTGCACAAAGATGTTCATTGTGGCGTTGTTTACAGGAAGACAAATTGGAACCACTCAAACGTCTACCGGTGCGGCACTGTTAAATACACCGGGATTCAAGCAGCCATTAAATGATGGCAGATGGGCCAACTTCCTGGATGTCTGAGAGAGAAAAAGTAAATTAAATTAATAAACAAATAAAATGATCACAGAGCAAAATTCAAAATACACATGGCTTTTGACCCAGCAGTCCCACCCCTAGGAATACATCCTGTGGCTATGCCCGCACATGGGCGCAAAGATGTCCGCACAGGGCTCTCCGCTGCCGTTTGCAGCGAGCCGCCTAAACGTCCACCAACAAGGACCAGGTTCGTTAAGTTGCGGCCCATTCCCGCACCAGGGTGCCTCGGAGCCTTGAAAAAGTAGGAGGATGCTCTCTGTGCACCGCCGTGGAACATCGCCGAGATCTACTGCCAGGTGGAAACAACAGGCACGGAAACAGTGTGTACAGTCCTCTAGTATCTGCAGGAAAACAGAAAGAAGATGCGTGTGTTTGCCTGCATGTTCACCCTTCTGGAAAGCAACACAAATTGTCTCAGCGCGGAGCTGAGAGTGCGGCCAGAGCGGGCGGGACGCTGACTTTTCACTGTGGTACCTTTGCTATTTGGTACCGCACGAATGTATCGTCTACGGACAAAAACTAACGAAAGTTAAAATTTTTATGTGATCAACGAGGCTCTATTTCTGGACATGGGAAAATGCTCGCAATAAATTATTGCAAGAACAGGAGGTAATCCAATTTATATAAGATATTATTCACATATTTCCATGTATGTAAGTGTAGAGAAAGGTCAGGAAATACTATCATAAAATTGTTAACAAATGAAATTGCTACTGTTGAGGCACAGTATGTGCATTAAATCATTTAATCCTCACAAGAGTGGGGCAAGGTGGAGGGACTAGCATTATCCTCATTTCACAGATGGGGAAACTGAGGCCCTAGAGGTGAAATCACCGGCCCAAGATCTCACAGCCAAGGCTGGCAGAGCTGGGATTTAAACCCCAACCATTGGGCCAGAGACCCCTCTCAGCTGCAAATTGGGCGATTTCTACTCTTCATGCTTTGAAATTTCCAGCATTATTGAAAGTGAGACAAGGAACCCAAGTCTGCCCCCCTCCCCTCCCCTTTTCTTTTAAACAACGCTTTTAAGGAAAAACCCTCAGGACAACTCCTTGCCCCCCAAGTCAGGAGCCCCCTTCCCTGGCTCGTGCCCCCTTGGGGCTTCTCCTTGCAGCTCCTGGTACAGGGAACCGTGAGGGTGGTTTTTGAAAAGTGTTTGGTCGTCAAGCAAACACTCGACGGGAGAATGTTCCAGATCAAAGGTCACCAAAGAGACTTGCCACCAAATGCAGGGCCTGATCCTCGATTGGAGTCTGGATCAGAAAAAAAATAACAAAATAAAACAAAAACTTAAAGACTGTTATAAAGAACCCTTCGGAGCAATCGCAGTGATTTGAACATGGACGGGGTCACATGCGGAATCCGGGCCGAATGTCTCAGGTGTGACAATGGCGCTGTGGTTGTGCCGGAGAACGAATGCCCCGGTTGTTCTTCAGAGGTGCACACTCGAGTATTTAGGGTGAAGGGTAAGGGTGTTTGCAACCTACTCTCAAACCGTTCAGCAGAAATCACGCAGACAGAGACAGAGAGAGAATGCGCGTGGGGCCGGGTGCTGGCAGGCAGGCATCTGGGTGAAGGGCGCTACGGTGCTTCATGGTGAGGTTTTTGCACTTTTATGTAAGGCTGAAATTTTTCAAAATAAAAAGTTGGTGGAGATTGGTGGTTGTCAGAGGCTGGGAGAAGGGAAGGGAACTTTCTGGAGTGATAGAAATACTCTGTATCTCGGTCACGGTGGTGGTTACACAATGGTGGTGTTTGCAAAAATTCACAGAACTGTACACCAAAAAAGGGTGAATTTTGCTGTATGTAAATTACATATCCATGAAAGTGCACACAAGGCTCTGGGAACACAGAGGGGTCCCACCTTGAGCCAGCCTCACCAGGGCCCGTCCCGCAGTGGCCCCGGGACTCAGCACAGAGGGGGCTGCCCCCCAGGTCCTGAGAGCCACAGCCCGGCCTTGCGAGCCTCCCTGGCCTGAGTCCAGGGCCCCCAAGTCTCCCCAGGGCCAGGAGAGACGCACTGAATGACTTCCTTGTTGTTTCCTGAAGAAAGCAAGTCCAGGGTCCCCTCGCCAAGCGCTCGAAAGCTTGGCGGAGACACCGGCGATCGGCAGGAAGCATTTGCCGTTGCTCCGTCCACCCCGCCACCACCGATCACAGCAAGACAACTGCAGGGGCCCAGGGGAGGAAAGCAATTTGCCCAAGGTCACACAGCCAGTCAGCAGCTCTGTCTGGGGTGTGTCGCCCTGAAACTAAATCTTTGAGCCTGAGATCGTCCCATCCAACCGCCCCGATTTCTCAGGTCGGAGCACAGATTTGCAGTGTCTGGGGAACCCCCGCCCCTGCCGCTGTGGTCGTACTTGCTGGGACTCCCACAGGCTTGCGGTGGGGGCGCGGGAGGTGGGACGTGAGCCCCCACCCCCGACCATCATGCTCTGTCACCTCTGCTGTCCCCTCCCGAGCTTCCTTTGCTCCCACCCCATCAGGGCAGAGCGCTGCACGCAGGGGCCAGGTGGGGGTCCATGCCCGCCCCCACCGCCCCAGGGAGCACCCACGTGGCACATAGCCATGGATTCTGCCCAGCCCACGAAACTCACCTCACCCAGAACCTGTTTCAACTCCTCCAGCTCTGCTTGGCAGCCGCGGAGGCCTCGTTAAGTGATGCCAGCGCCTCCCACGCACCCCCGAAGAAGGGGAGGGGGCGCCACACCAGCAGTGGGGCGCCGAGACAGCGCCTTCCCAGAGACCCCCGTCCTGAGATGGGCACCACGGAGGCACAATGCCCCCGCCGGGCTCGGGTGGGCGAGCAGAGGCCTCGACTGGAGATGCGGGCCGGGGCCCCGCCGCCTCTCAGCCCCAGCAGCCTGCATGGGCCCCGCGGAGCTGTTTAACCTCCTTAATTAACCTGCGATGATTACGAGGCCACCTTGGGAGGCCCCCGGGGCTTCGAGGAGGGCTGGGGGCCCGAAATTGGGGGCAGGGCCCCCAGTCATGGCAGGCTCAGAGGTTTCCCCCGACACGGAACAGGGAGAAGGGGCATCCATACCACACCACAGGGTTCAGGGCAAAACAGCCCAGCCTCCCTGCAACAGCTGTGTGGCACTGGGAAAATGGCCTCACCTCTCTGTGCCTCGGTTTCCACCGGGCAGGAGGGCAGGGTGGCGGCGAGACTTGATTAATGACTGTTTGTGAGAAGGTCCCAGAGATGCCGCTGATAACAGGCCCAGCTATTATTCTGGGAAGGCATCGAGGAGTGTCTGAGCCCATAATTACCCAGAGGATGAAAACAGTAAGGAAGGAGGAGGCCTCGCCCAGCCCCGCCCGCTGCCCCAGCCCCAGCCGGGAGAGGGGGAGCGGCGGCCTCGGACCCCAGCCTGGGCCTGCTGTGCCTCCTCTCGGCACCTAAATTCTGAAACTGTTTCCACCCCTTCCTTCACACATGTACTCGTTCCCTCCACAAATGTTTAGTGAGCACCTACTGTGCGCCAGGCAGTGGGATACCAGACGGACAGGGTTCCTGCCTGTAGCAGCTCAGGCCCCTGCAGGAGGCAGATAATAAACCAACAGGAAAGATCCAGCAAGGGATTTTGTTTTATTAAAAAACAAAAAAATAAGTGACGTGATAAGGAAGGAGTGGGGGACTTGGCCTCAGCTCAGGGGCTTAGGGAAGGCCACTCTGAGGGGTGGGGTGACATCAGAGGTGAGGCCCAACAGCTGAGATGGAACTGCCAGGAGAAGAGCACTCCAGGCAGAGGGAACAGCACGTGCAGAGGCCCTGGGGTGGAGGGGCGGGTATGCGCGAGGAAGCTGGCACAGAGGCCAGGAAGGGAAGGGTCACGGGAGGCAGGCGGGGCAGGGAGGGGTCGAGCAGGGACTCCTGGGCAGCCACGGGGGAATTCTGAGCGCCGAAGGACCGGGGCGGGATGCTCTGTGCAGGGCCTGCCCGAGGCACACACAGGATTGGAATCCAGTGGCTGAAGACCTGAGCGATGACCACTCTGCCTGACTGTAGACAGAATATGCTCCCATCTGAGGTTCAAATCCCGGACTCACTGCAGTGTGACCTTGAGCCTCAGTTTCCTCTCCTGTGCAGTGACAATGATAACGGATTCTTCCTCTGAGCAGGGGACAGGCATTCCTAGCTCAAATGGTGATGACGATTTCAATCCCCACAAACTCTCAGAGAAGGAATTTCCTGAGCTCCTACTGTGTGCCTGGGGTTGGGGGGCGAGGTTGGCGTACGGGAGGCACCTGCCATGGAGCTTAGAACAGGGTGCCCGGCTGCTCCTGAGGCCCCTGGAGCATCAATGCCGGAGCCTGTGCAGACCCCAGCTCTGCCCCTTAGGAGCTGTGTGCCTTGGGCAAACATCTTGCCCTCTCTGGGCCTCAGCTTCCTCATCTGTAAAAAAGGGTCAATAATAATACCTACCGCCTGAGGTTGTTGGGAGGATTAAATTCGTTAATACATGTACAGCAAGTAAACAAAGCCTCGTCTAGAGGAAGTGCTCAATTTCTGGTCATTTTTATTATTGATTTCCTAAATGCTTTCTTTAAGCTCCCTGCCTGTCTGCCGCCCACCGACACCCCAGTGCTGGACTTCTCATCTCAGTCACTGCCCAGCAAGTCCAGCCTTACCTCCCAGTTCCGTCTGACCCCCGCAGCCAGGGGGTGTTTTAAATCCCATTTCTCCTCTGCTCAAACACCGCAGTGGCTCCCACCGTCCCCAGGCCAGATTCCTCCCGCAGGGACTGAGCACGTTTCCCAGCTGCCTTTGCACCACCCTCATCCCGCCCACCCTGCCCTCCTGCCTCTGCCCCTTTGCACGTGCTGTTCTTTTTGCCCAGAACGCCCTTCCTCCCACTGCGGTGCCTGAGCTTCCACTGCCTTCTGCGCGGAGTCATCTGGGCCCCTCAGGGCCACCAAGGCTGTCTCTCGGCCCCGTTAGGGCGCCGTCGAAAGGACGTGCCGGAGCCCCCAGCTAGACTGGGGACACCTGAGAGCTGAGGCGCCGGGGCCGAGTCAAGCTGAGCCGAGCTTCGCGGAATCAAACCGGGTTTAGATCAGGTGAGCCGAGGAGCCGAGGTGGAGGTGAGCTGAGTCAGGCACTCGCCTCGGCGGGATTGACTTGAGCTGAACCCAAGTGGGAGGCATCGAGGCGGGTTGAGCTGAGGTGACTCGAGCTGAGGTAAACCGAGGTAAGCCGAGCAGAGTTAAATCAGGTCGAGGAGGGCTTCGAGCTGAGCCGCGTTCCGTGGGCCTGAGGTGCCGGGTAGTTGGGCGTGTCGGACTCGGTGGGGTGAGTTGAGTCGCACGTGAGCGGAGAGCTGTGTTGAGCTAATCGAGTCGGTTCGAATCGAGCTGAGTTGTTTTTTATTTCAGCGTATTGTGGGGGTACAGATGTTTAGGTTGCGTATGCTGCCCTTGCCCCCAAGTCCGAGTTTCAAATACGTGCATCCTTCGGGTGGTGCGCGTTGCACTCTTTGTGTAGCATGCACCCGTCAAGCTGGTTTTAAACTGACGGAATCGCGCTCGACCAGCGTTTCCCGGGGGCTTTCCATCGCGCCGTGCGGGGTATTGCTAGACCCTTTCCCCGCTTGTCCCCCTCGTGAAATGTCAACGCCGCAGATGCGCCGCACGTCTGTCGATGCTTTGTGTGCAGACCTTCACTTTGTACATAAAAACGTTAAGATTTTTTCGCCCCACGAGAACTAATTTTCCCCTCCTGGGGGGGGCAGTGTCGCCCCGCACACCCACCCGCGCCGAGCGGAGCTGAGGCTGCGAGTCGCACTCCTCCGGGGGTCTGCTCTGTCTCGCTGGCGTGGGCTGTGACCACCAGTGCAAACTCCCGTCACCGTGCCGTTCCCTTCGCCAGCCCCCAGCCCCACTTCCTCGCGGTGACATGGAGACGCACTACCAGAAGGGACAACAGGCCCTGAAGCGGGTGTCGTGGACTGCGGCCGAGGCAAGGAGGCGAGGTCAGCCGGACGCCATCGAGGCGAACCTCGTGGGACTCGGGGAGGAGTTTGGGTTTTATCCGAAGGGCAGTGGGGAGCCATGGGGGGATTGTGAGCAGGGGAGGGATGTGACCAGTGGGGACTCCCCACAGGGCCAGGACAGCCGTCTGCTTGACCAAGCCACGTCACCCATCCGTGTCTAGCCGCAGGGCGGGGTGGGGGACAGAGCGTAAGTCTCATACTCTCGGCCTCCTTTGCGGGAGACAGAACATCTGCCTCCTGGAGCAGAAAACTCTCCACACGCAGGAAGGAGGTTCGGATTCGGGACAGCTGGAAAACATGCCCAATAGCAACGAAAAATTTCAAATTGGGCAGAGGGCTACGGTGCTGGTGAGGTGGCAGGAGAAAGGCCCAGGCTGAGTCTCGTGGGGGCTGCCCCCAAGACCCCAAGCCAGCCCCAAACAAGGAAGCCACTCCCGGGTCCCTGTCTGGGATGGGGGGTCCTGAGCACTCTGCTGGGCCCCGAATCTCAGGCTGAGAGTTGCGTTTTCACAGCATGCGTCACTGTTTAACCATCGAGAGGCTGTTCCAGGGGCACCCACAGTGGCTTCCGGGGCCCCGTGGGACACCCCCAATCCGGTCACGCACCAGAGACCCCCCATTCAGAAAGACAGGCTGCGGAGCCACACAGACCCAGGGGCCCACCTCGGGCTCGCGACTTTGCCTATCTGAGCCTCAGTTTCCTCACCGAAAGGGGCAGAACCATCCCCACCTCACAAGGGAGAGAAGTCCCCTTCCCATCTGGGACATCGAGGTGGCCTCATGCCGGTCATCAGGGTCACAAAAACCCAGATTTTGCTCCAACTGACCACGCACCTGCTAGGCGCCAGGCACCAAGCTGCGCGCTTTATTCCTGGGACCTGCTGGGTCCGCACGGCTGCCCACGGGGAGGGAGCCAGGCCTCAGGGCCCTGTCTGCCTGCCGCTCGAGCCCTGTCCTAACCACTCGGTCGCAGGCCAGCGAGCACCCACCACTGCGTGTTGAGTGCCTGCTGTGTGCCGTCACTGTTCGGAGTCACGTGCTCCCACCGCACGACCCGCCTCAGGCAGCAAAGCCGGCCCCGGGTCCGGGGAAGAGACGGAGGCTCGTGCAGGTGAGGGGCTTGCCGAGAACTCAGACAAGTGGAAACTGAACTTTGCACCCAGGCCTGGCTGAAGCTGAAATTCCAGTGCTTTCTGCTGCGCTCCCAGTAAGAATGAAAATCAAAGCCACTACGCATCGAGCATTGGCATGTGCCTGGCCCCGTGCGGGACACTGTCTGCACCATCTCTCCTAGTTGTCACCGCATCCTGTGGGGGAGATGCTGACGTTACCATCTCCATCTTCCCAGCGAGGAAACTGAGGCTCAGAGAGGGACGTGAACCTGACCAAGTTCACACAACGGGAAAGGGGCAGACCCGAGATTCTCGCCCCAGCCCCAGAGCCCACGCGCTGCCTCTGCCCTCTGCGTACCTGGCTCCAGGCACACCCCCTCCATGAAGCCTCCCAGACTCCCGCCGCCTCTGCCCCCAATAGCACACATCCCTTTGGCACCCTGCTGGGCTTTTCTGCAGATTCGTTTGCCTGGGCTGCAAGTGCCATCTCTCCCAGGATTTTCACTCCGCCCTCCCGGGTCCGCCCACCAGCCTCTCCCCGCACGGGGACCCTGGGCCGGCCTGAGCCCCGGCTGCCCCTCGATGATTAGTTCCACCCCAACCTTGGCCTTGTCTGCATCCAGCCTCGTGTCTGGTGACCTCAGCCCAGCGTGGGACGGGTGGGAGGGATGGGGAAGCAGTGGAGACCGTGCTGTGGGACGAGGGGCCCGCCACCGCCCGCTGTCCCTGAAAGGAGCTTTGGCAATCAGAGACGGCAGCGGTTTTCCAAGAAAAGGAGGAAGAATGCTCAGGCAGAGGGCAAGAGGCCCCTGGCATGGTGAATCAACACCGAGTGGGCGGCGGAGGCTGCAGCGAGGACCCAGGGAGCTGCAGGCCCGAGAGCAGCTCAGCAGCCCAGGAGGGGACGATGGCAGAGGGACCTCAGCAAAGAGAAGACGCACATGCTTTGAACACATGGGCGCCAGCTCAGACTTCCCTGAGCACCCAGCAACCCTGCAAGGCAGGCGGCCACATCCCCATTTAAAGGTGCCAGACACTGAGGCTCAGAAAAGCAAAGTGACTTGCCCCAGGCCACACAGCATCTAAGTGGTGGAGCTGGCATTCGAACCCATGTCTGTGGCTCAGAGAAGGGGTTTAAGACACTTTATAGTCAGACATGGATTCCAGTCCAGGCTCTTCCACTTGTAACCATGTGACCTTGAGCATGTCACTGCTCCCTGGGCCTCAGTTTCTCCATCTGTGAAATGGCCATAACAACACACCATCTTCATAGATCATCTGAGTGGAGTCTATGAGCCAGCACAGAAACTGTCTCAAATTAGAGGGGGCGCCGTGGGGCTGGTAGTGTGGGCCCTGCCCAAACGCCCCCTTTGCCACAGAGTTCAGTCCCTTACAGCAGAGGTCCCCAACCTTTTTGGCACCAGGGACTGTTTCCATGGAAGAGAATTTTTGCACAGACCGGGGTTGGGGGGATGGTTTTGAGATGATTCAAGCGCATTGCTTTTATTGTGCACTTCATTTCTATTATTATTACATTGTGATATATAATGAAACAATTACACACCTCACCATAGGCTGGGGACCCCTGCCTTACAGAATAGATTTTCCGGCCATAAAACTTCCCCTTATCAGCTGAACAGGATCTGCCCCTCCTGGGGACCACCCCAGGCTAGCCTTGGGAGACCTCCCCGCTCTGAAGACAGATGAGGCTCTGACCTTGCAGAGAGGGTTCGTTCACGTGACAAACATTTACTGAGCTCACACCGTGTGCCGAGCAGTGGTCTAGGCCCTGGGACATAGGAGTAAACACTACGACAGGTCCCTGACATCGCAGGGCTGATACTCTACGGGAAGGAAACAGGTATTACACGTGTGAGCCCCTAAGAAACAGAACACTCGATAATTTTCCTTTGCTTAGGAAGTCTACCTACCAGAAGCATCCAAACAGCAGAGAACATGTCGAATATATTTTTCTGATGATCCATTTTTTAAAGGACACCATTATATAATATTAACATAAATCAGACCATGTTCCTCGCCAGCTCAAAACCCTCCCATGGCTCCCACTGTTTTCAGGATCAAATCTAAACGCCTAACACGGCCACCAAGGCTCTGCGTGGCCCAAGTCCTGTGGACCTTTCTGATATATCACCCCTTGCCCACTCTACTCCAGCCACACAGTCCTCCTCGCTGTTCTGGGGCCACCGCACACGGTGTTCCCTCCCCCAAAGCTGTTCCCCGCGCTCTCCAGCCGGCCGACTCCTCCGCAGGGCGCCGACATCTGGGCCCCGTCTTGTCTATCAGCTTTGCTCACTTGGCCTCGTTCCCGCAGTCTCTGCGAAAATCCACGCAAAATGGAAAGAAAAATAGCCAGGAAAGAGCATGAGTCATTTGTTTACAGGCGCTAATTAATTACTAAGCTCGAAAACTTGATTTCCATTCTTCCCTTTTTCCCCTCTCTGCCCTTTGAGAATGTTTGGAATCCACATTGTTTCCCAACGCAAAAGTATGTCAGTTTATTTTTAGCGAACGCACATGACGGCCGGGACTGTTATTCATCCCCCCGCGTCAGTGGGGCGCTGGCCACGGAGCGTGCGGGCGTCCTGACGCTCTTCAGATGTGGCTCCAGGAGGCCCGCGGCCTGCCGTGGCCCCCTGGGTCAGCGGGACCCGAGCTGGGTCCGGTGCCGAGGTGCCGGAGAGAGGGTCCCGGCTGCAGCCTCTCCGGGCCAAGGGCGCTGGGGGAGCAATCTCTGCCAGGTGGCCTTCCTCCTGTGCAGCTTTCCATGTCGTGAGCCTCCACTTCCTGTCTTCAGAAAGGCCTAATGGATTCACCTTTGGTTGAACCAGGAGGGAAAGTCCTCATGCTCCATCTGGCCGATGCCACCGTGTCCCCTCTGGTCACCTCCCGCCACCCCACCTCGCTCACCCGCCCTCTCCCTGGGAGCCCAGGCTGGGGATTGGGGGGACCCTGGTGGGGGGAGGCTGGGGTTCCTTCCAAGATGGCGGCTGCCAGTCCCCGTGGACTTTCAGAACCTTTCTCTGTCCCCGAGGGGCCCAGCAGCCACGGGGAACCTGCTGCCACTACCTTGAGGGGATCAGAAAGGACGTGTCTAACGGATACTGTTGCCCAGCAAAAAGGATGACAATATGGCTGTGGAGTGAGACTGTCACCCCAGAGGGCAAGGACTCTGTCTGGGTCTGTCTGTGTCCCCCGTGCTTGGCAAACGGGGGAAGCTCAACAGGCTTGTCAGGTGACGGCGACCTGCGTTCCAGCGTGCTGTGCAGCATCGGGCAAGTTACTTGCCTCTGCTGAGCCTTCGTGTCCCGTCTTGCAAAGGGGTGACAATCTCTCAACCCCAGGGCAGGGGCTGCAAACCCAGCTCAGCAGGGACATGAAGTGGAACAGGGGGGAGGCGATCGTGGTTCCGCCCGTCTAGTGGGGACCGGCGCTCCCGCGCCCTCGTGGTTGGTGCTCGCGGTTCTCTGGGCGCGGGAGCAGGCCTGTCATGCCCGAGCCTGGGACAAGGGCTAGGACGGGGAAGGCAGCGCGGGCCTCACCCCGTGTGGGAGTCGCTATTTTCCCAGCTCACGGGAGGGCCTGGCCGGACGCGTCGGAGCTGGGCCTGAGCGTGGCCTGCAGAGCCCTGCCTTCCACCTAATTAGGGGAGCCGATAGCGATCCAGGTGGAGCGTGGAGACCGGCCGGCAATGAGTTAGCAAACTGCAGCCACTGACTGTGTCTATTATAAAAGCCCAGATGCAACATCAGATTAGCGCACTTTGTGTGCCTGTTATAACAGCGTGTCATCACGGGATGTGTTATAATTAAGGCCTGAGCCGGCCCCCTCCTCTCCCTGAGCTGGCAGGTCCGGGCACAGCGTCTCTCCGGACTCCCTCCCGGCCAGGACGGGCCCTGCAAGTGGGGTGCCCGACGCAAACCGTGGAGCACATCCCACAGGGTGCCAGGCCCCAGGCAGGGGGCCAGGGGCAACAGTGGGGCCCACGCAGGGGAGCCCTGTCCTCAGAGGGCTCTCAGTTTGGGGCAGAAGGCGCCAGTGATGAACGTGGAAACAGGCCACACGGGCGAGAGTGGGGAGCGGGGGCAGGGCTGGCACTGGGGGCCACTTGACCGGGTGGCCGGGGAAGCCGTCCCCAACAGCAGTGGGAGGCAGGCAGAGTCTGTTCTGGGCACCATCCTCAAACCCGCAGGGGGCCGTGGGATGTTTGCCAAGGCGTGATCTGGCCAACGGCCGCCCCTCCTGCCCACTCACCGATTCCACAAAGCTTTGTGGAGCACCTGCTGCGTGCCAGGCCCAGGCCGAGTGCCCGGGGAACATTGTCAACAACGCGGACAGTCCCTACACTGAGGAGCTCACGCTCTAAGGAGGGATACAGACATCAAACAAACAAAGGTATAATGTGATGGTAAGTAGGGAAGAAAGATGAAAAGGCTGGGGTGACAGTGGAGGTGACACTCGAGCAGGGAGCCAGGGAAGGCTTCCCTGAGGAGGTGGCACTGAGATGAGATCTGGATAAAGAGGCAAATCTAAGTGAAAGGGCTGGGGGAAGAGCATCCCAGGCAGCAGGAACAGCAAGTGCAAAGGCCCTGGGGTTAGGTCATGCCTGGCATGTTGGAGGAATGGCATGGAGCCCAGTGTGGCTGGAGCAAAGGGAGTGAGGGAGAGCGAAAGGTGGATGGGGTTAGAAAGGCCTTGGGGACCAGATCCAGCAGGGTCCTGTGGCCCTTGAAAAGACTTTGGGTTTTGTTCTAAGGCGGGAGCTATGGAAGGTTCTATACAGAAGAGGGATAGGGTCTGACTTAGGTTCTAACAGGACCCCTTTGGCTGTATGTGGAGAGTGGGGAGGGAAGGTGGGAGCGGCGAGACCAGCAGGAAGGCAGGCTACTGCAATAGTCCGGGCGGGAGAGGATTGTGGCGTTGAATCCTGATGTGGAAGTAGAGGGGAAAACCTGGCGGATTCTGCACAGATTTTAAACGTGGAGCTGGCAGGATTTCCCGACCAGTTACTGGATGTGGGCAAGAGACGGATCAAGGTGCAACCCGGGCTTCGGGCCTCAGCACCGGAAGGACGGAGCTGCCGTTTCTCCGAGCGGAGGGCCTTGGGGACCTGGCCTCTGCCCACTCCCCGAAAGCCCCGGCGGACTGCCACCCCAGCCGGGGCCACGGAGGGAGAGAGTGAGGAGCCGGCCCCGCCCAGGCCTCCGGGCAGGAAAGGGGCACCAGGGCCCGGCCGCAGGATGACACAACACTTAATAATTTCTCCACCGAGTTTTGCAACGGGCACCCTTTATCGCCAGGCAAAGGGAGAGCGATTTTGCAACCGCCCCAACTGGTGACCGTGGCCGACCCGGGCCAGAGGGGTACCAGGCCAGGCCACGCACATCTTCCTGACCCGCCAGGGCCGAGCCATCACGGGTTGAACAAGGGCCTCAGCCCACGGGGTTCAAGTCCCAGCTCCTCCGCTTGGCCAGTGACCCTGGGCAAGTCACTTCCCTTTCTTGGACCCCAGCTCTTTCTCTGCAAAACGGGGACCTATTAAAGGCCTCGTTTTAAATTATTTAAAAACTGGTGCCCAACATCCCGGTTAATATTTATTGAGTGCTTACTGTGTACCTGGCCCCGTGCCACGTGTCTTCTGTGCACACATCGTCTCATTCAATCTTCGTGTCACCCCTTAAACTGTTATTTTCCCATTTTACAGATGGAAGGACCGGGGCTCAGGAAGAGGAAGTGTCCGCCCAGGTCACCCAGCCTACCAGGGTGGATCAGGGACTCGAACCCAGACCTTTCTGACCCCAAACCTTCCTAACTGGTGTTAGGAAGTCACTGCCGCTCTCTGAGCTGGGGTTTCTGCCTCTGTAAGGTGGGAAGGACAAGCTAACCGGGACGACGCAGGGCCTCCCTCGTGGGGTTGGTGCCTGGCACCCGGGGGCACCCAGAACCCAGCGGCCTTTATTACCGGAACTGTCATTACTGGCCCACAGAGCTGGTGGCCAGCGCCACCCGGGGATACCCTCGCCCCTCCTCCCGGCC
Organism: Avahi laniger; assembly: GCA_963575035.1. Classification (NCBI taxonomy): domain Eukaryota; kingdom Metazoa; phylum Chordata; class Mammalia; order Primates; family Indriidae; genus Avahi; species Avahi laniger. The sequence goes on along the minus strand of CAUYSK010013632.1, from coordinate 25,912 downwards.
CCACCGTGGCCATGTGGGGCACAGACAGCCACGGGCTTTGGAACCACACACTCCAGGGCCCAGATCCCTCCTTCGCCTTCCTGCTGAGACCCGGCACGTGCCTCCCCCGTCCGCCCACCAGGCCAGGCTGTTTGCAGATCAACGGGGGCCACCAGGGCCATGATAGTCCCAGTGTGTTGAGACGGGCCTGTGTAGGGGTCATTGACCCCCACTTGGCAAAAGGGGAAACCAAGGCGCAGGCTGGAAAGCGACTCCCCCGGTACCTGCAGCCAAGGAGAAGGGTGGACGCCGTTCCCCAGGAGAGGGGCGGCCGCAGGGCCCGGCGCAGATGCCTGGCTGCAAAGACCCTCTCCCCCTCCCCCTTGTCTCGCAGCCTCTCTTTTTCCCTCCGTCTCTCCTTCTCTCCTCCACGTCTCTCTGTCTCACTGCCAGTATCTCTGGCCCAGCTGTCTCCCTGCACTCAGCCTTGGGCCTGCCCGCCTCCCTCCATTCCTGCTCTACAGATATTTGCTGAGGTGACGGTGTCCGGCTGCCTAATTTGCTTGAAACCCTCACCCGGCCTCCTCCCTCCCACAGCCTCCCCCAGGGGCTCCCCAGGGAGGGAGGGCAGGTGGGGGGCACTCGAAATGCCCCTCATTCAGGGGTCTGCAGCTCACAGACAGCTGGGTTCCCCCTCAGTGGGTGAGGCGGACTCTGCCCACAGCACCCCAGGGCGGGAGGGCAAATGCCAATCGGGCCCTCTCCTTCCCTCACGGTGACTGGACATGGGATGCATCTGTGGCCAGTGAGATGGGGAAGTCTGCCAAGGCACTTCTGGGAATGGTTTCTTCATTCTTAATAAGACACATGAGGGCCTTTTCCTGCCTTGGCTGTATAAGGTAGCGATGGCAGGAGCTTTGGCAGCCATTATGGAACTATGAGGAGCTGTGCTAGGTGAAGATGGCAGGACCATGAGATGGAAAGAACCTGGGGCCTTGATGAGGCCCAGCCTCCAACCTCCAACTCACCCAGCTAGCATTCTATTCTGTCATTCAACAAATACTCGCTGAGCACCTACTGTGTACCAAGCCCTGTGACGGTCACCGGGTAAATGTGCTCCCTGCCTTACATTCTGGGGTGGGGGACAGACTTCAACCAAATAATCATCTGAACAAGTGTAAAAACATGGCCATAAGGAGGGCTGCAAGGAGAGACCCACAGAGACGAGACCAGAAAGGGGGAGGGAGGGGGGAGAGGGCTTCCCTGGGGACACGTCTTAGGTCAGGGTGCCCAGAAGCAGATCCTGAAACGGGACCGAAACGCACATGATTCACTGAGGACATGCTTCGAGAGGGGGAAGCAGGCCAGGGCGGGGAAGGAGCTACACCAGGATGTGGTCTCAGCTGAAGTCTAGCCTCAGCCCGATCCCATGGGGAGCGCTGGCTTTTGAGTTGCACCAGAGTTGGGCCCACCTTAAAGTGAGAGGGCTGAGCTGCCGTGCCCTGATTTCATCAGTCATTGGCTGTGTCCACCTCTGCCTGGGGACGGGAGAACCTCCCAGAGAAGGCTGCTCCTGTTCAGTGAAGCAGTTCTCCAGGAAGGGGCTCTGGAGAGCCCTCCAGGAGCTCATAGCAGCAGCATCGTGTAGCAGCTGGGAGATGGGAGCAGGGCCCAGAAAAGAGATCTGGGTGGGTCACCACAATGCCCACTGCAGGAGGGTCCCCTGGTCTGAGATCTGGGCATTAACTAGGTGAGGAGGAGAAAGTAAAGCATTCCAGTAGTGGAAGCAGCATGTGCAAAGGCCCTGAGGCAGGCAGAAGCAGGATGCCCTGGAAGAAAACCAAGGCAGCTCTAGCAGAGTGAGTGAGAGAGGGAGAGGCAGGGGATTGAGGGAGAGGGGCTGGCCATTATGCGGCACCTATGGGTCATGGCAAGGAGGCTGATCTTTATTCTGAAGGCAGCAGGAGCCACGGGAGGCTTTGGAGCAGGGGAGGACCACGATCGAGCTCATGTGTTTTAAGGCTCTGTCTGGCAGCGCGTGGAGAATAGATGTAGGGCTGAGGCCAGGAGTCGGAGACCAGCTGGAGGCTGTTGCCCTCTTTCGGGTGACTCTCCCAAACCTGAATGGCAGTGGGATAGGCCACACAGAGAGGTGGGGTGAGACTCCAGGAGGCGCGACAGCCTCCCATGAGCCCAGGAGAGTATCCCATTTAAGCACATCTCTGCGAAGTAGAAACTCTTCACAATGAGGAAACTGAGGCGCAGTGGGATCAGTGCCCCAGAAACGGCTCAGGCGCTCACTTGCCGAGACTTCCTGCCACACTGCGAGGACGCTTCCACCCTGCCTCGATGGGCCTCGGGATGCTTATAAATCTCAAGCATTCAAGGACCCTGGCACAGGTCAGTCCCCTGCACCCCCTCCGGCCCCTCCAGTTGGGGACATATGGGATTCTCATCACGTGTCACCCACCACTGTCTCTCTTCGCCCTCCTTGAGAAGTTGGTGTTATTATTACCCGACGTCTCCTAGCCTAGGACCCCATTTCTAGCCAGTTTTTCACTCCCCCCGGTGGGACCCCAGCCTGTGTGACTGGGAGATCCAGAGAGTGGCAGGCACTTGCCTGAGGCCATTGAGCATATCCCTGTGCTGTTATCTGCGGCTGGAGGCAGGAGGCTCGGGGACACCTGGGGCCCCCGATACGCGGCCTGTGGGGTCCGCAGGGTCCCTTCCCACGAGGAACCCACACTGCGAAAAAAGTCCAGGCCACTTCCTTGGCGGTCACCGGCTCACTGGTGTGTGTCAGGTCCTATTGGACACAGCGGTGACTGAGCTGACACCCCCATGGGGGAGGCAGGCATTGAAGGAGAATGGCACTGAGCCCCACGAAGGAGGGACGCGGGGGGCCTGGCAGGTCAAAAACCGGGGCCTGTCCGAGGAGGTGACTTACAGCTGAGGCCTGAAGCCCGCGCAGAAGAGAACTCCGGCAGGAGGCGGAGGAGGAACATGCTAGGAGGGACACAGCATATGCAAAGGTCCCGAGGTAGGGCAAGTGTGGCATGTTCCAGAAATAGAAATAAGCCACAGTGATGAGGCAGGAGCAAGAGCAGATCACAGGCTCCCCTGAGCTTGGATTTTAGTTGAAGGGCCATGGGGAGCCACGGTAGGCTTTATGCAGGGGCTGGGGTGGACGTGATCAGAATAGGGTTCAATGGCTCACTTTGGCTGCTACACACAGTGGCCCGGAGGGGCCTGAGCAGCTGTAGATCCTAAGCCCTGAGGGCCAGGCCTCCCGGGTCTCCCCTGTTCTGGTATCCCTGGTTTAGGCGGCAATAGAGCTGACCCAGCCAATCCCAGGCACCCTGGCTGCCTGCCCCCACCAGGACCTCCTAGGGAACATTCCAGGCTGCCATTATCTCAGTTCTGAACACTAATTAGCTCGGTTTCACCTCAGGCCTTCCCAGCTCTGCTCTGAGAAGGCCCCCTGGGGAGGCAGCCGCCAGGTGCACATCCCCGGTGAGGACGGCAGGGGCAAGAACTGAGGGGCCCCGCGCTGGCTCCCAGGATGACTCGGACCAGCCGCCGGAGACAGAGGCGTGGAAAATGCCCTGCCAGGGCTGCCTCCAGCACCCTGTGCCCCCGCCCCATGGCCAGTGGGCACACAGACACCCCCACCCCTCCCCAGCACCTCTGCACCTCAGGCACCTGGCCAGAGACAGCCCAGCCCCACCCCAGGCCCAGCTCCAAGGCCTGACTCTTTGTCTCTCAGCCTGAATCTGACCCCGTCTCTGTGTGTCTCTCTTCCTCCGTCTCTCTCTCTCTTTCCCTGTCTCCTTCTCTTTCTGGTCCCAACCCCCAGGGGCATGGGGTGCGGTGAGTGTCCCCAGCAGCCTCCAGGCAGGGAGTGAGGATGGTGCCTGCACAGACTGCTCTGGACCTGCCGGTTTTTCCAGCTCAGCCTCGCCCTGGACTGGGCCGCCCCCTCCCTGGGGACCCACCTTCCCTGGTTCGAGTGGGGCTGCTGGAAGGTGAGGCCTGACCAGGAGCCTCCTGGGAAACCGAAGCCCAGGCAGGAGCCGGTTGCCTGGGCCCGAGCTGGAAACATATGGCCCACTTACACATGGGGAAACTGAGGCTCAGAGAGTGCCCATCACTGGCTTAGGGTCACACAGGTAATCACAGGCAGAATTTGAACCCAGGACCAGGGCAGGAATTGAGACATAACCATGGGCCTCCACGCGGTCAGTCCCACTCCCAGCCTGCTGGGTTCCTTCCCCAGAGGCCACCTGGCCTCCGTTTATTCCGTGTTCTTCCAGAACCATCCACGCATCCCCACATTTCTCTCCTGTCTGCATGTCTCAACACAAGCGGTGAAACCACAGGCATTGTTCTGCACCTGCCTTTTCACTTAACAATGTCTTGAAGATCTTATCAGAACCCTCTCCCTTACTTTTAACACCTGCTGCTGTCCAGGGAGGCACCAGCCCCCATGTCCTTCCCCACCCCACTCACAAACATCACAGTTCTTTCCAGGCTTTCTGTTTTTTTAAATAAGAGACGGGATCTCCCTGTATTGCCCAGGCTGGAGTTCAGGGGCTATTCACAGGCGTGATCCCGCCACCGATCAGCACGGGAGTTTTGACTTGCTCTGTTTTCCAACCTAGGCTGGTTCCCCCTCCTTAGGCAACCTGGCGGTCCGCTGCCCCAGGGAGGTCACCATCTTGATGCCAAACTTAGTGCAGACACCCAATCAGCATAGCGCACTGCAGCCCAGAACTCCCGGGCTCAAGCGACCCTCCTGCCTCAGCCTCCAGAGCAGCTGGGACTTCAGGCGCCCTGCCGTGCCTGGCTCTTTTTTAATACAGAAAACGTCACAGCAATCCTAATGCCCCCAACACACATGCTCATGCACTCACGTACACACACACACACACACACACACACACACACACACACACGGCTGCTGGACTGTGGATCTCATAGTCCTGGAAAGTGGCAGTGAGTCTTAACCAGGGATGAGCTCGGAATCATGGGGCAGACTTGTTAAAATCGCAGATTTCTGGGCCTGCGCCAGACCACCGAAAGCGTCGCTGGAGGGACCCTGGAATCTGCATTTTTGGCCAACACCCAGCGAAGGAGGGACTCAGAGCAGGGAACTGTGGGAAAGCAGGAACGGTCAGGCTGGGTTCTCAGGCTGGGCTCCCAGCTCTTGAGGTCCAGGGGCTGCCCAGCGCAGGGCCCCCGCCCCATGTACTCCGCAGCTCCCTCTCACCCTGTTCATGCCATGAGGCTCCGGGAATATCGGAGGGAATGAAAAGGGATCTATCCAGTAAAATAAAAGCAATAATGAAGTTGAAAAACCAATAGATGGGGGCAGAGAGAGGCAACAGGACACACCCAAGGCTCCAAAGACGTTGGCGTTACCAGGCGGCAAGACTGGACTTGAACCCGGGTCTCCTAACTCTTGAGCCAGGAATTTCCTGTGGCATTCCACCCCACCCTGGTCCATTCATCCAGCACCCACCCAACTATCCACCCACTCATCCCTCCTCCACCTGGTCACTGCTCACACCGTCACCCAGACACCTGAGCATCCGTCCGTCTATCCGTCTCTGTCCACGGACACAATCACACATCCTCCATCTAGCTTTTGCTGAGCACCTACTATGTGCCCAGTGCCATTCTGAGTGCTGGGGACAGAGCCTGCACGTAACAGATTAGCTCCCACCCAGCAGCTCAGCACCTGCGGGAGAGACTGACTGCGGACTAACGATCACACACATGCAGACCCCACACGGGGCTCCTGGCTGCGGGCCGTGCGCGGTGGAGGGGAGCCGGTGGAGAGCGGGGGAGGCCTGCCCGCCCAGTCGGGACGCTGTCTCTGGGTCCCCCACCAGCTCCTGCCCCTCACCTGCCCTTCCTGTCCCCAGCCTATCGGGGACAGCAAGCCCTCCGTGGGCGGAGTCCTGGCTAGACAGGCCCCCTCAGGCGTCACTCAGCCCACTAGGAACCCCGTTAAAGCTCAGCAGCTCACTCCATCCAAAGCCCCCACATACCCTCTGCTGTTTATTGAGTGCCTACTGTGTACCAGGCCACAGGCTGCCTACTTTCTATCAGTTCTTCCATTTTGTTCTCTCCTCCTCCCTCCCACCAGCTGACACCAGCCACGCCCTAACCCTGGGAGGAAGAAGTCACATCACATCTCTCCTCAGAACCCCACCCACCCACATCCACGTACCACCTTCCAACTCCCTGTTCTACTTCTCTCCCGTCACTCGCAACAGCCCCCCATGTGGCCTCCTTGCTGTGCCTTGAACACAGGAAGTGGGATCCCACCTCAGGGCCTTTGCACTTGCTGTGCCGGCTTTCCCCAGATTTCCTCATGGCTCTCGCCTTACCTCTCTCAGGGTTTTGCTTGGATATCGCCTTCTCTCAGCAAGGACTTCCCTGGTCTCTGTGGTTAAATGCAACATCTCTCCCTCTCTCTCACACCCACAAACACACGCCCCTTCTCTCCTCCCGTCCTTGTTTTTCTCCATAGCACTCCTCATCTGACTGACTGTGTCCCCCACCCCGATAGCGCAGGCGCCGTGAAGACGGGGGTTTGGGCTGCCTTGGTTTCTGCTGCGTCCTGGGCTTAGCGTGGTGCCCGGCACAGGGCAGGTGCTCGACGAAGTCAGTTCTGGAGCGCGTCTCCGACGGTCTTCGGTGAGCCAGGCTCCGGGCCGCAGGTTCAGCGGAGAACAAAATGAAAACATCATGGCAGGTGCCATCGGAAGTCCTGGTCTAGGACTTCATTCAGCGACTTCCTGGGTATGGAACCTCAGGGAAATCCTGGAGGCCCGAGGGGTAGCTGGTCCCCCCGATGGCACTCTGCCGGCGCACTCCCACCAGCCCCTCCCAAGTCCTGTGACATCCACGGTGTATTATTCTGCTCCGGAAAGTGCTGGGCTCAGTGACTGTCGATGCCGAGCGGCCCGTGGTCCGCACTTCCACGCGCTTCACAAGAAAACTCCAATTGACTGAAATTAACCAGAACTGGGGCTTGCAGGAGGTTTTCTGGTTTTGTTTTTTTCCCTTTTTTCTTCTGTTAGTCCATTTACCAGCCATTAAATGGGCACCACGCATGCGGGTATCACAGCCCCACTGGTAGCCGGGGACTCAGAATCGAGGAGAGATGGGCTGGAAATGGGGGGCAGGGTGGTGACGTCACAACAAGACGTGCCCGTTGAGTGGGCAGACCGCACGCCCTTCGAAAGGAGTGAACGGCGAATGCACCACGTGGACGGCTCTCAGGAAGGTCACAGGAAGGACGGAACGAGCCCCAGCGAGGTGGCTGGTGTCAGGCCACTGAGGCATTAAAAAGAACACACGTCCAGAAATGCCAATGAAACCTCAGGGAGATGCTACCGCCCCTGTGCCCGAGTGGTGCCAACTGAGAAGACGGACCGCTCGGGGTGTGTGAGTGCTTTGGAAACCGGCAGCGTCTGCCCAGCGACGCTGCCCTCCCCCGGCGTAAACCCAACAGAGAGGAGAGACGGCGTCCACCAACAGACACAGCTCTGCGCACAACCACCAAAGTCCAGAAACGGATCGAACGTCCGCAACGGTAGCCCAGACTGTAATATATTCACGCAGTGCAACAGGGTACTAATAGCAAAAAGGAAGCTGTACATTTCTGGTTTTCTTTTTGAACCTCAAAAGTTTAGCTGAGCAAAAGAAGCCCGACACAAAAGCAGATATCCTGAATGGTTCCGTTGACGTGAGGTTGTGGAACAGGCAAAACGATCTAATCCGTTAGAAGTCCGGAGAGAGATTTTTGAGTGAGGAGAAATGTTCTGTTTCTAGACCCAAGTGCTGGTTACACGGGTGAACTTGAGTGGTGCAAATGTATCAGCTCTTCTGTACCCAGGTTATATTCTGCATAAAGTTCACAGTTTAAAAGGTATAACAGAAAAAAAGAAAGGAAGGAAGGAAGGAAAAGACACGTTCACCCGGAGATGAAAGGATTACACAGACCAAGATCTGGAAGCTCAAACCCCAAAATTACAACACCGCACTGGCAGGGCAAGGAAGGAGCCAGCCCCGGGGCAGGGGGTCCGAGATCAGCTTCAGCCTGATCAGAAATGTTTCCGTGTGTTAAGAGAACAGACGTGTGTATTAATAACATCAATTTAAATCAAAATTTAATAGTGAAAAGACAGGGAATCAAAGAGCAACTTATACTATCTGTTGAGCACCTACTGTGTGCTCCAGGGCCACGCCGCAGGCTCGCCAGGTCCTCAGTGTCCTGAGTTTCCCACCAAGGGAATCGGAGGGCCAGAAGATCGGGACTTGTCCCTTGTTTCCCCGTGGCCTGGTGCAAAGCACTTCTTCCCACTTCCCAGGTGAGGAGGCTGAGGTGAGCGAGGTCAGTGATGGGGACGCCTCCTCTCAAAGAGTGTTCCTGGACACCAAAGGACACAACTCAGGTGACGGTGCTAGGTGACCTTTCTGGGTGCCACAGTCCTGCCCAGGACAGGCTACATGGCGATGCGGGGTTCCTCATTCCCGACTCATCGAGAATTGCAAAATGACCACCGCAGCCCACTTAACCAAGCAGGGCCATGCCGAGCAAGGGGCCCTGGGACCGCCCAGGTCGTACCCCCACGAAGCCCACCCTGGCTCCACCTTGGCTTACCAAGAACTCTCATAAAAACCAGGGTAGAAAGTAAGAGTTTTCTGATAACCCGCAGGCAATCAGAAAGCTCCTTTCTCCAGAACTTTCCATTCACGCTGACTGTTTTCACATGTTGGTGTTTGTGAGGTCTTGGGGCACCGGGGCCCCCCTTCCCGCAGTATCCCACAAGTAGCAATGATATTAACAACAGTAACAGCTGCCACTGTCGGCGCTTAGCAGATGCAGGCATCGTGGCGAGTTCTGCACACATTTGACTCCTGCTGTATGCTCACCACTGCCATTAGGTGAATGCTCCCGTGGGCCGGCTCTGGACGTGGAAACTGAGGCACAGAGTGGGCCACTCACCCCAGGCTGCACGGCCGGATGGAGGCAGAGCTGGGATTCACACCAAAGCCTGCGGGGCTCCGGAGCCCACACGCTGGCCCAGGAAGGAAGGCAAAGGCCGCAGGAGGTGGGCGGAGGTTGGCAGAGCCTCCCCAGGCCAGGCAGCGAGGCTCCGGGGATGGGAGCTGCCCTCTGCCCCACTCACTCCCCTCCCCACTTGGAGCTGCGAGCCCAGGGCTGGAATGTCTTGGCCAAGCGGTGGTTTCGCCATCCCCCGCCAGACCCTGGGGAGCCTCTGGGAGCACAGCAGGGCCGTCCAGCCCAGGGAGTCCAAGCCACAGCAGTGGGTAAGGAGCACGGTCTGGGGTTCCTCAGACCCAGGTTCAAATCCTGCCTCTGCTGCCCACCGCTGTGTGACCTCAGGCAAGGTGCTCCCCCTTTCTGAGCTCTTAGGTCCTTTCCGGTTTTTCTTTCTGAACTTTAGGTGCCAAGGGTGGAGCTGCCTGCTCACGTTACCACGATTGCCTGCACGAGCTCCTCTCCGGCGTTACCCATTTATTCCCTTTAACCCCCCTCCCCGCTCCCTGCCCGCCTCACTCTCCTGTTCGATGTGTATCTGCAGATAATTGTTTGTTTCCTCTTTGATACTGAGGTGTGATTATATACAGTAAAGTGCATGAGCGGGGCTTGTCTGAAGCACACAGCTCAAAGAACTTTCACATACGGATAAATCCACAGGCCCGCTACCAGATCGAGACGTGGCAATGCGGCAGCAGCCCAGAAGGTTCCTCATGCCCCTTCACAGGCGATAACTCCGCCACCCCAGAGAAGATGTCGCTATGGGGATTTCCAGATTCGTCTCGACTGTTCTTGAACGGCATGATCAGAGGAATCACAGTGTCTTTCTCGTCTGGCTCCTACCACCCCGCACGATGCTTTGGAGATGCATCCCGGCGCGCAGGCACCGCCCGCCAGCGCTGAGCCGCGTTCCGCTGCGCGGGTGCACCCCACGGGGCTTATCTTCTCGCTCCTCGAAAGATATTCTGGTTGTTTCAGTCTGAGCCTCTTATAAACAAAATTGCTGTAAATATGCGTGTAGGTCTTTCTATCGACACATGCGTTTATTTCTCTTGGATATATTGAAGGGCAAGTGTCTGTTTGGGGGTAACATTGAACTTACAGAAAATTACAAGAATTAAAAGGAACTCCAGGACATCCTTCAGCCGGCTGTTTAGACATTTTGCCCCACGGACTTCCTCACTTTCCCTCCATTGGTGTTTCCTTCTTTGCCCGAATTATTTGAGAGTCAGCTGCTGACGTGATGTCACTTACCCCTAAAGCCCTCGGTGAGTGCCTCCTGACCCTCCGTTACGCACAGTGCCATTGTCAAAGTCGGGACATTTATCGTCGACACGGTGCTATTATCAAATCCACACGCCAGAGTCAGCATTTCACAAACTGTCCCCAGGAAGGTCTTTACGGTTTTGTCCTGGGCCAGGATCACACACAGGTTCCCTCAGTCGTGTTTAGTCTCCGGAAACGGCTCCTTCTTCCGTCTCTGCTCGACTCCCGTGACCCTGGCACGTTGAGGATCCGGGCTAGCTATTCCGGACGGAGCATGCTCCTCGCTTTGGGTGTGTCTGGCGTCCTCGTGGTTAGACGCAGGCTTCGCCTCTGACAGATCTTTGCAGGGATACGGCGGAGGTGACGCTGTGTTCTCCTTGCGTGTCCTACCAGGTGGCACACAACTGTGATTTGTCCCGTTGCTTGAAGATGGGGATCACGAAAGATCCCACTTCACAGAGCCGTCACAAGGAATGACATGAGGCAGAGCCAAGGCTGGCCTTTGTGATTAGTATGTCCCCTGCACTCGGAGGGAGGGCCAGGCACGGAGCAGAAAAGCAAACACAGGGCTGCCCCCGCCCAGGTCTGCCTCCTGGGCCCCATCCTCACTCATGTCCTAGAACTTAGTTAGACCCAGGACGTGAAGAGAGACACGGACGTTGCACAAATGGGGTTTTGCCACCCACGTCTGTTTTTTTCTGAGTTCACAAGGGTTCAAATCAGCGTCATGGGAGAGGGTCTGGGGATGTCACAACCTCTGGGGAGCTGGGAGAGGACACTCACAGGGGTGTCTGCAGGGGGCCTGGGATCTCAAACCATCCTTGCCAGACAGACTGCTGGGTGAGGCAGCTGCACCCGAGATCCTGTCATCTTTTCTAGACTCTGATTTCATAGAATCTGAGATTCCAGGTGGTTCTAGTTCCAGGTGGAGAGAGGTAACTAACCCTGGCACGGGGCAGATTCTCATACATGATTCGTTGAATAAATGAGTTGTGATAATTGATATTTATTCAGCATTTACCACGTGCCAGGCACTGCTTTAAGCACTTTGCATGTATCATTTCATTTAATCCTCGCCACGCCCTATAAAGTAGATACTATTATTACCTTCTCCTCATTTTGTATAACAGGAAACTGAGGCACAGAGAAGTTGTCACTTACCCAGAGTCACAAGCTGTTAAGAGAAACACAAGTGAATGAATGAATACAAGTTCCCATCTAGGTTAGCATTTTTCCTTCAGATATTACCGAATCAAAAGTCCAGCTGCAACTCTTCTTGGAGGACAACAACCGCAGCCCAAGCCCCTGACTCCCTGGTTCTCTCCAGATCAGCCCCTCTCCCTCTCACTGCCTAAAGGGGACTGTTCCCAAAAGTGAGCCTCAAATAGAGTCTTATGACATGAAGCCCTGGGGACCCTCATGTGACGGGACTCTTTCATTTATCAAGGGCTTACTTTCCACCAAGCCCCACAGTGCACAACAGTCAGGTATATTGCAAGACCCATTACACAGATGAGGAAACTGAGGCTCAGGAAAAGGAGGTATGCACATGGCAGCACTTGAGCCCAGGAGTTTGAGGTTGCAGTGAGCTGTGATGACACCACTGTACTCCAGCCTAGGCAACAAAGCAAGACCTTGTCTCAAAAAAAAAATTGAAAACAGCCTATATGTCCATCAAAAAGAGTCTGATTAAATAATTATGGTTTATCCATGCAATGGAATATTACAGGATTGTTAAAAGAAATGTGGCAGCTCTATAGTATTTATATGAACAAGCTCCAAGACACATTGTTGAGTGAGAAAGGCAAAGCGCAGAGCAGTGTGCTGCCATGTGCATAAACTTCATGTGTGTGTGTGTGTTTGTGTGTGTGTGTGTGTGTGCGCGCGCGCGCGCGCGCGCGCTCACATAGGCCATCTGAAACAAGAAAAAAACTGCTGAAAACTACAGTGAGGGCTGGGCGCGGTGGCTCATGCCTGTAATCCTAGCTCTCTGGTAGGCCGAGGCGGGAGGATTGTTTGAGCTCAGGAGTTCGAGACCAGCCTGAGCAAGAGCGAGACCCCATCTATACTAAAAATGGAAAGAAATTAATTGGACAACTAAAAATACATAGAAAAAATTAGCCGGGCATGGTGGCGCATGCCTGTAGTCCCAGCTACTCGGGAGGCTGAGGCAGGAGGATTGCTTGAGCCCAGGAGTTTGAGGTTGCTATGAGCTAGGCTGACGCCACAGCACTCACTCTAGCCAGGGCAATAGAGTGAGACTCTGTCTCAAAAAAAAAAAAAAAAAAAAAAGAAAGAAATCAGGATAATGATTACTCTTAGGGGTGGGGGAAAGGTGGTGAGAAAGGGGTTTCTGGGGTGCTGGAATGATCCATTACTTGACCTGGCATTGGTGTGTCCACACCAGGAAAATTCACGGAGCTGCACACCTATGTCGTGTGCACTTTCCCCTGCGTGTACCTCTCACTGAGAAAGGCAGGCAGAAGACAGCACGCCGCATATGCTGGGACAGACATCGACCCCACTGGGGTGGGGGCTACGGGCAGTGGGAGAAATGGATGCGGGACCGGGGGTGAAGCGGGAACAAAACAAAGTGCAACGCAGGCCCCGCAAGGGCCGCTGACAATCGCGACCTAAGAACTGGAAAGCAGGGTGAGCTCTGCGCCTGAGAGTCGAGAGTAAAGGCAGCAAAGGTCTCCATTGTCCGTTGTCCCTCACCCCCCCCAGAGGGTCAGCGGGGCAAGCTTGATGACTGGCCCCATTTGGGCCTGAGAGGACTGAGGCCTGGCTGGAGTCAGGTGGCCCTGGCTGCCCTGACCCCCACCCCAGTCCTTCCTCCTCCACAGCCCGCTAACCCCCACCCACCAGCTCTCTGAAGAGTCTTCCTCCTCCCTGGCCACCTCTGTCCCTGCCAGGGCTCCAGGACTGGGACAGGGATCTGGTGACAGCTATAAAAATAAAAGCTCACCGGGCCCAGCAACCTGGCCTCCAGACTCATCTCGCAGAGATCGCTACTGGGCTGGCCCCGGGCAGGCTGGCAGAGGGAGCTTCGAGCCCTGGCAGGCCGCGGCCTTGGTGGAGCAGGTGGTGGCGGCAGCAGCGTGGGACAGAGGGGTTATTCGGGGTGGCCCGGGGCATCTGTTCCCAGCGCAGCTGCCGACACACTCTGTGAGCTGCAACAGGACCTGACCTCTCTGTTTCCAAACTGAAGGCCCCTTGGTGGGTCACATATGCAGGCTTGGGGGCAGGATTTGGAGCTCACTGAGGTCAGAGGGGAAATTTATGTACATTCCAAGGGTCTAGATCAAGCCTGACCTGATGCACACTGAGATATCAGAGTCACAGGGGAGACACCTGAGGATAGGCAGAATATTTTCATGACAAAATGTCTTTGTGCATCATTTCTGTAATCAAAATGAATTAAAAGAAAATTCTTCTACCACATCTGTGGAAATTATTTTTCCTAAACAAAGAGTTTACTTCTGCACTCACGTGCAATAGTGTCAGTAGAGCATTCTCAGATAAGGAAGCACTAGGGCACCACTGAAAAAATGCAGGTCACAAAACAGGTTGATTCCGTTTTGGCAAATGTATCAGTTAGAAATAGATTCAGCTGCCAGTAACAGGAAGCCAAAATGACAGAGACCTCAATAAGCACAGATTTCTTTCTCTCTCATGTAAACAAGCCCAGAGCAAGGCAGGTAAGGACGGGTGTGGCTGTTCTACTGCCATAAAGAGCTCAAGTGCCTTTTGTCTTTTGGTTTCACCACCCTCAGCATATGGCTTCCATGCCTCAGTGTTTGCCTCATAGTTCAAGGCGGCCCCTGAAGCTCTGGCCATCACGTCTGAATTCCAGGCAGGACACAGGACGAAGCCAGGAATGGGGAGCTGCAGAGAAGGGAGGCAAAAGGGAATGTGCCTCTCAGCTGAGTCAGCCCCCTTTAAAGAGCTTGCCCCAAAACCCCACCTACAACTTCCTCTTATATCTCAGCGGTCACCCCCAGCTGCAAGAGAAACTGGAAAAGGCACTTGTCCCCAACAACACAAGAGTCCCCTTGCTAAGGAGGGGAGGGAGTGAATATCAAATCAGCAACTGCAGCTAAAATGAGGGGGAAAATACACATAGAATGAAAAAAGTCTGGAAGGAAATTAACAACTGCTACACACAGAGGCCTGTCTACAATCACCCTGCATAAACAAACCCACCAAATCTCTGCAAAACACTGTGAGGAATTTTATTATCTTCTTGTTAAATGGGGGAGTCCCAAGAAGACACATTCACGTGCCCCAAATTACACAGCCAGGAAATGTGGGTTCAGAACTAGAACGCAGGCACCCTGCTTCTAGTATCTGAGCTCTTAACCCCCCAGAATGGTAATGATGTTCACAATAACAACGACGGCTAATACCCAAGGTGTGCTGGCGCCACTCTAAATGTGGTTTAAGTGTGGTTAACTCACTTAATCCTCAGAACAACCTTATAAGGTAGATACTATTATTATCCCATTTAATAACCAAGGAAACTGCAGCACAGAGAGGTGCAGTCATTTGCCCAAAGCCACACAGCAAGTGTTAACAGGTTTATTTCTGGGCAGGGGTATTTCTGAGTGCTGTTTTCTTCTCTTATTAGCACTTTACATTGTGACCTTCCCGCCATGGTCATACATTACTTGGGAAATGAAATGAAAAGAAAACGCTCCTCCAGGGGTCCAGTCTCCTCTGCCTGTCCCCCAGTCCCTCATCTTCCTCCTCAGCCCTCTCCCTCCCTGCACAGGGCTGGTGCCCTCTGCCCTGCAGTCAGGCTTCCCAGAGAACTCTCCCTCTCTTGGCTCCGGCAGGGCTCCGGGCCAGCCCTTCCCCTCATTCCTGCCTGCTGAGCTCCGTGGCTCCAGGCCCTGGGTCAGAGGCTCCTCGCCCATGAGGTCTGGGCCCAGGCAGGTGGCCTCCCTGTGCCCTTCACCCACTGCACTTCGCCTCTCCCCGAGGGCCAGGGGGCTGTTTCATTCCACCGACAGACTCGTCAAGGGCTTTCCAGGTGCCAGGACTGGCAGGGACAGCCACTCACTCCTCCTCAGAACACCCCTCTCAGCCTCACCCGGCCTCCAAGGCACGGTGCGAGGGACCCCGCCACCCCCGGCCTCTCCCTCACTCCACCCGTCGCTGCCTCTGGCCAGCCACGCTGGCTGCGGGCTCTTCCTCTCCCACGAGCTCGGTCCTGCCTCGGGGCCCTTGCCCACGCTGTCCACCCTGCCTGGGACGCGCTCTCCTCACCCCTGCCCGTCACCCCACCACCTCCTCCGCTTTATTTTCCTCAAGGCCTTTTTCACAATCGGAATCGAGCTGCCCATCTGCCAGCCGCACAGCGTCCCACCCGCCACAGTGGCAGCTCCAGGCGCGGGGACCACCTCGAGGCCACAGCGATGGCCCTCGATACTGGCTGAATGCACGTACTCTGTGTCCACAGGTGAGGAAGCCCGGCCCAGAGAGGCCAAGTGCCTTGTCCAGGGTCACTCTGTAAGCAAGGGACAAAGCCAGGAGCCATTTTTGCCCCCACATCGCACCCTCAGAGGTTGTGAACCGTGGTGTGCGCATCCGTCTGCCCCGTAGCAGTCGGGCAGGAAAGGGGCTGAGTCTGGGGTGCAGACAGACCCGGATTTGAACCCCAACTTTGCTGCTCTTTGCATAGGGGATGTCCCTCTCAGAGCCTCACGTCTCCCCTCTGCAAAATGGAACTCTCACCTTCTTGCCTCAGGGGACACCTGGGAGGGGCTCAAACACCCGCAGGCCGGGGCCCCGGAAAGCACCCGGCTTCCCCAGCTTTGCCCAGCCCAGGCCTCCCTCCTACCCTGCACGTGGCGAACACACTGTCAAAGCCCCACGAGGACAGTGGCCTGCTGGGTGCCCCTGAAACACCACTGCAGATCAGCCAAGCGGAGAAAGAGCCCGGGGTGGGGCAAGAGGCGGAGCTGGGCAACGGCAGACGAGAGGTTTGGGGCTGTGGGGGGAGCCGGGGGGGGGCCTCAGGCGCAAGGGAAGGTGGGATTCCAATCTCACAGTAGCCACTCACCAGCCCTTGGGTCAGTGGCTTTGCCTCTCTGTGCCTCAGTTTCCCCATCTGGGGAACAGGAGTAATAAACAGCAGCCACATCACTGGACCTTTCTGAGGATAAAGCATGCAGGACGGCAGCCGGTACAGAGCGAGTGCTCCAGAAACGGTGGCTGGTCCCCACTCCTGCCTCACCTGGTTCCAGCCTCTGCTCAGATGCCACCTCCTAGGACAGGCCTTGAGGGACCTCCCCGCCCCCTCTGCCTCACCTTCCTCTGGAGCCCTTGCTCTGCACCTGTTGTCGTCTTGTTCCAGTTACTGGATGCTTAAGTGTCTGTCTCTCCTTGAAAATGGCCACCTGCATCTTGGCCACCCCATGTCCCCAGCACCTAGCAAAGGGCCTGGCACACAGCAGGTGCTCAATAAATGCTTGTCTAATAAATGAAAAAAAAAATAGGGCAAATAAACGTCTCAGAGATGAGAACAAAACAGCCTCTGAGAGACCTGGACAAGACTTGGAGGGCAGGGGAACATTCTCTAGGTGTTAGAAAGAAGGAGCAGTCCCTTCTGGTTCCGTCCCCAACTTCCACCATTCTCAGCTGCACAAACTCGGCCAGGTCACTTCACCTCTCTGAGCCTATTTGGTGGCAGGAAAATGCCGATAATGAAAGCTGCAGCCTTCAGAGGCCAATGAGCTGATTAAAGCAGCGAGCGCAGCCCCAGCACCCAGCAGTGTCTCGATCTTGTTTCTGACACCCACTTTTCTCTTTGGCTGTAGGATGACTGCACAGGATTATGAGGGGTGAACGTGTTTTATTAACTCTCTTGTCCTGAGCAAACATTGGTTGGGGTTCCAGGTTCCCCACCTCCCAGCTAGCCTCAGTGTCAAACCCATTCAATGGGTCTGTGGTTAACATGACCGGCTTTCTCTGCCACACGGAAGGATCCAGTTAGCCGTCTGTGCCTAGAGCTCGGAGTGCTGCTTCGTACATCTTCAGCACTTGACTCACATCCACCATTACTATGATTATTATTATTATTATTATTCCTTGAGGCTGGGCCCTGCCCTCCTGGGCTCCCCTCGCCCCTTCCCACTCCCTTGTTTTTGGACTTTGGAAGGAACTAGCTCCTCTCTGCA
Organism: Avahi laniger; assembly: GCA_963575035.1. Classification (NCBI taxonomy): domain Eukaryota; kingdom Metazoa; phylum Chordata; class Mammalia; order Primates; family Indriidae; genus Avahi; species Avahi laniger. Next base: position 8,404 of record CAUYSK010013632.1, on the reverse strand, counting down.
ATCCCTTAGCCCTTGTAGCCTGGTGATCCATGGGGTGGGTGTCACCACCCCAGCTTGACATCTCTACGAGTCCTTCAGGCACAGCTCCGTCCACAGTGCACCCACGCCAGGTCGCCCAGGCCACTGTCAAAGCCTTAACTATTTTTCCTAGCCCTCTGCAGAGGCGGTCAGGGGGGCTCGGGTTCAAATTCCCTTTCCATCGCATCCAGACTGGAACTCCTGTTTGCAAGTCACTTAATTCCGGGGTTCGCTGAACTTGAGGCCAGGCAAAAAGCCCTCCAAAAAGCCTAGGATTGGGGCAAGCAGCGGGATTACAAGCCAGTCTCTCAGCCCCAAACTTTCCCTGGAGACCTCGGCGTCAGATGGAGTTCCATAACCGGCTCCACCCGTTCCACCTCGAACACTAACCTCACTTCTGTGGGCCTCAGTTTGCTTTTTTAGAAATGGACGTAATACCTCCACAGTGTTTGTGTAGATTAAAGCACGGTGTGAGCGTGTGAAGAGCTGCCCTTGATACTGGCTCCGAGACAGCACTCAGCAAACAAGGGCCAGGAGGTGGGTGTCTCTGTTTGGCCAGGCTGCTCCCTCTCACCTCACCGGGTGAGCAGCCGCCACCTGCCAACTCTCGGTGACAGAGGGGAGAGCAGGAATTGGAGAGACTCATTGCTAAATTGCAACCCTCCCCACACCCCTGGAAAGACTGGACCTGCCCTATGCCAGCCGCCCAGCTTTGCCTTCAGCAAGTCAATCCCAGAGGTCGAGCCGACGTCCCGTAGCTGGTACTGATGGAGGCCGTCTTCCAGGATCCAAGGGCCCTCCTGGCCAGCTGTCCAGTAGCCCCGTCACCCAGGGCTGGGAGGAGACGTGGTCAGGGCCACGATGCAGGCCCCAGGCTGAGGGGAGGTTATCTGTGTCCAGCAGTCTGCACGGCCCTAGCGCCACCAACACTGGAGTTTGCCTGGATCCTCGGTTCCATAGCGGTGGGGGCCGAGTGTTACTGTCTCTGTTCCCCACACCCTGGGCTCGCATAGGGAAAGTGCATCCAGACCCCCAAAGGGAGAGGGAGGAGAAAAGCATTCCCCATTCGCAAACCACAGTATCAGCAGCTGCTCCCATGGTCCCAGGCTGCCCCAGGCCCTTAGCAAGCCTACCATCCCGGAAATCAGGGCAGGGGGACCCTGAACCAGTTTCTTGCCCATAAGGATCTGACAGCCAAAAGCTGCTCTCCAGCCCTAAAAACAGACGTCATAATAGCACCCCACCTTTCCAAAGGTGGTTGTGAGGTTTAAATGAGGTGGGGCAGGTCAGGGTTTAACAGACGCTGGCTCCTGGCAAGTGCCGGCCACACTCACGCTGCACTGCAGACTGGGGTGCCAGATGCCAGGAACCTCCCAGCAAAAAATAATAACACGAGCAAACGCTTATATAACACCTCTTGCGTGCCAGGCACCGTGGGACGCTGTGCATGTATCCACCAACCCCTCCATCCACCCTCAACTCTCAGGAATGCCCTCCGGCGCTGGAATGGGGGTGGGGGCTGCAGTGTGGAGACACTGGAGAGGGCAGAGGGATTGGGGGGCTGGGACGAGGAGCTTGTCCCAGGGAATCAGGAACAGCGGCCCCAGGTCCGTGCCTGGCTCAGCTATCTCTGGCAAGCAGGTGACGGTGGGCCTCAGTGTCCACATCTGGACAGAGGGCAAGTGACAAGTTCCCATCCCAAGGAAAGGGAGGAAAAGCATAGGAACCCTTCCCCCACCTCCTTCCACCTGGCCTGGCTTCTCCCCTCCCGTTGGCCAGGGACACACAAACCAGCCAGGGACACACAAACAATCTCACCCACACACTCAGGCTCCTCTCTTAAAAAATACATAAATACATATACACCAAGTATTTTTTAGACAACCCACCCTACTACCCAAAAGAATCTGCCCTGACTCAGGGTCAGCAAGACCGAGACCTGAACCCCCTCCTCCTACAGAGTCACAGGCCTGCCTGCCCTGTCCCCAAACACAGGGCAGGGGTCACAGACCTCCCAGCCCCTCCAAACTCAAGCCTGGATTCCCTTCCCAAGCAGGGTTCCCAGCCACCCGTCACCAGCACCCAGGGGTGCTGAGTCACCCTGAAAGCCTGACCCAGCACTCTTCTCCCCCTTACTCCCAGGGCCAGCACCCCCATCTCCAAGCAGACCCTGGGGGTGGGGAGAACAGCAGAGGAGAAAAACCAGCTGCGACACCCCCATCCAACCACCAAAAACTGCAAAAATAATAGCAGTGCCCCCACACTCAACAACTCCCTACACACCAGAAACGCAAAAACAAAACCCTACAAATCCAAAATAAAGGAAAAAAACAAAAGCCAACTACTGCCCCCAAAAGGCTTTTTAACCATTCTCAAAAAAAAAAGTTTATTAAAAGTGTTCTTACTTAATGCTTGAAACGGAAAAGATTCCCAAAATATACAGACGCCTCTTTACTCATAGAAATAGATTTTTTTTATAATACAAAAAAAAAGACCAAAAAAAAAAAAACATCAACAGCAACAACCCCGTAGGAACATCTTTAAGCGATTACTCAGGGCCCGGCTGACAGTTACACGTGGGTTGCGTCAGTCCCGTGTACACACGCGTTCAGCCATGTTCGAACCGATTGCATCAACTTCGAAACCGGCCCGCCCGCCGGCGCCCGGAGAGGGGGCAGAGGAGAGGCGGAGAGTTTATCATTCATCTGTACACATAGACGTTTCTTCTTTAAATAACACCACGGGCGGGCGCCCCATCGGCATGTGCGGCTGGCGTGGACAAAAATATAGATATATATATATAATAAAATATTAAAATTACCGACGGGCTCCCCGCGCTGCCAAGTGCCCCAGTGCCAAAGTTTTGCCGGCGCCACCGGGGCGGGGGCGGGCGCTCCCCGGAGTCCCGGCAGCGCGGAGGCCGGCGGGCAGGGGGCCGCGCGCGGGGGCCGCGCTAGCAGTGGCCGGAGGAGGCGAGCAGGGGCTCGGGCAGCTGCTTGAACAAGTTCCGCAGGGTGCTGAGCTCGCGCGACAGCTGCTCCACCTTCTTCTGCAGCCGCTCGTTCTCGGCCGTGAGCTCCAGGACCTTGTGCTGCGTCTCCAGGTTGCGCATCTTGGCCTTGTCGCGGCTCTTGCGCACGGCGATGTTGTTGCGCTCGCGCCGGATCTTGTACTCGTCGCTGTGCTTGTCCACGGTCTTCTTGGCCTTGCTCTTGACCTGCGAGGGCGCCGGCGCGGCCCCCGCGTAGCAGGCGGCCGGGGGCGCCTTGGCGTCGGCGGGGCTCGGCGTGCCGGGCGGACTGGACGACGAGGACGTGGAGAGGCTCCCGCTGCTGCCGCTCGGCACCGCCTGGTAGCCGAGGTAGGCGCGCAGCGCGTACGGGAAGCCGGCCGCCATGCCTACGGCGCCGCCGCCCGGCGCTCCGGCCTCCTCCTTCCGCTTGCAGTCCGCGGGCTCGAAGCCCGGCTCCGCCTTGAGCTCGGCGGGCGGCGGCGGCGGCGGGGGCGGCGGGTGCAGGGGCGCGAAGCAGCCGGGGTGCAGCGCGCTCTTGGCGGCCCCCAGGCGCCCCAGGCTCACGTAGCCGTACTCGGCCGCCTTCTTGCAGTTCTTGCCCCCGTAGTCGTCGGAGAAGAGGTCGGAGAGGAAGTCGTGGTGCTGCCCGGAGGAGGCGGGCGCGGGGGCGGGCGCGGGCGGAGCCGCCTCGAAGGTGTCCGTGGCCGTAGCCGTGGCCGGCGCCGGGGCCTGCGGCGCGCCCAGCGGCTCCAGGTACGGGCTGAAGTCGATGGCGCGCTCGTGGTCGCCGATGCTACCCAGCTCGCCGGCGGGGGGGCGCGGCCCGGGTCTGGCCGCGGGGGGCGCCGCAGGGGCCGCCTTGCCGCCGTACGCAGCAGCCAAGCAGTCCGCCTCGTAGTAGAAGTTAGCCACTTCCATGGATTTAAAGGCAGGCGGCGGCGGCAGGGGGAGACATGCTGGGTCCCAGGCCACCAGGCGTTGCATGAACGCGGGTGCCCGGGGAGGGGGCCTGGGGCTGCCCGCTCCGGCCGGCCCGCAGGTGGCGCGGCCTCCCTGCTCCGAGCTGTTGCTGCTGTGTAGCTGCCGCTGCCGGGGTGGCCGCTATCAGTGCGGGGGCTGGCGGCTGGACCCCTCGGGTGGGTCCCCTTCCCGGTCCCGTGCGCGGCTCTGACTCGCTAAAGTTTCTCCTGAGCCCGGTTATTTATAAGGCGACCCATGGCAACGGCTGCGTCACGCCTGGGGCCGCCCCGGCCCCTCCCGCCGCTGCCGGGACGCGGAGGACACGACTGCGGCCGCCCGAGACCCCCGGGAGGGCGGCCGCAGGGTGCAGCCTCGGCACCCGGGACCAGGGGCGCGTCCTGGGTCGGGGGGCTCCCCCGGCCGCGGGGGCGGCCTGACGCCCCCTGCCCACCCCCGCCCCGCGGCCCCGGGATTGGGAGCGAGAAGGGGCGGTGCGACCCCGCCCCCGGCCCGCCCCCTCCAGGCTGGAGGCTGCCCTGGAAGGCGGGGGAATCCGAGGAGGGGGCGAACCTGATCGCGTTCCCCCACCCCGAACGCTGCCCGGGCCCGCCCCCTGCTGGCGGAGCCCAGTCCCGACGCCCTGCAGACGCGGCGCTCCCCCGGCCGACCCCGGGGACCCCAGTCCTCAGCTCTGGCTCTTGGGGAAGTGACCTATCTCCAAGACTCTTCCTCGGCCGAGGCCCCGCCCCTGAACACTCCCCCCAAGCCCGGGTCCCCAGCTCTTGGAAGGAAGAGACTCCACGCCTGTGGCGACTCCCCTCTTAAAGCCACCGCCAACACGAGGACTCCGCGGGGACGGGGATCGGGGCAGGGTGCGCGCCACTGCGGCCGCGGCCCGGGTGGACCGCGCCCCTCCCCTAGCCCCGCCCACCGCACCTGCCGCCGGCTTCGCCCACACCTGGGTCTTCTCCAGCCCCGCGTCACCCCACCCGGGCCCCTGGGATGGTGGAAGGGGCGGGGGCTGCTCGGCTCTGCCGCACTGGGTGACCTTGAGTGAGTCACTTCACTTCTCTGAGCTTCAGTCCGTGCAGGGCGTGATCACTGTTAGTGTTACTGTCCCCACCACAGACCCCCAAGTTTTAACACCACTGTGGGGTGTACAGCAGCGAGAAAGGGACCCCCAGCAAGGGCACCAAAGGAGGCCCAGAGGGGTGCGGCATGCCAAGGTCACATGGCCTCGTGTGCCCCCATTCATCCCAACAGAAAAGCCCCTGTCTGGGCCACCTAAGACCGACAACCTATCCTGGACCCGAGCACAGGCCTGAGGCCCTCTGACCACCTGCCCTCCTCTGCTGAGTGGCCTCGGACCAGAGGGCCCTATGCCCTTCCCAGCCCCATTCCCGCCCCATTGGGGCAGCTCCCTGGGCCCACCCCTCTGCCGCTCCCAGCCTCCTGGGGCTGACCCCCAGCCCACTGACCCTAGCCCTGGCCCCGGCAGGCAAGAGGGCATTGCTCAACCTTCGGTGTTATCTGCTGAGCTGGGGTGACCTCTGCCCCCAAGAGCTGGAGAAATGACATCTCTGTGTGCCCTTGGGGGTGGGGGGCAGGGAGGGACGGGATGAAGCACTGGCCCAGCCTGCGGACTTTCTGGGCCTTCCCAGCAGCCTCTGGGCTGGGGAGGATCAAGGCCCAGAGGGGTGCGGCAGCTTCCCCAGAGTCACCCAGCCAAGCCTTGGGAGCTGCACAGTGGGATACTCCAAGACGCCCTCCCTGTCCCGCCAGCTGGCGAACTTCCTTCCCAGGCTCCCCCAAGACTGCAACTCTGTGAGGACGGGCCCCGAGTATTGGGACTCCTGGGCCCAGCATGTCCAAACTCTACCAGTGAATGAATGCGTTGCTGTTCCTTCTGCAGCAAGAGCACTGTCCCCCCTGCTCTGCCCAGTGCAGCTCCCCGGGTCTCACCCCAAAAGTTACCTCCTCCAAGAAGCCCTCCCTGACCTCCCCACTGAAAGTCCCAGGCCTACAGTCACACCTTTCACACTCCCTGCTTTGTTTCCTTCACCATTCTCATTATGGTCAGAATCATCTTACCCAGCCATCTTGTTGTCTGTCCCCTCTGCAGGTCAGCCCCGCCAGGACAGAGGTTTTCCTTATTGTGTTCCCTGTAGCGCCTGGCACACAGAAGATTCTCAGTGAGTGGAGAATGAATGAATGGAGGAGAGGTTCCCCACTATCTGGGCTGTGTGACCTCAGGCAAAACAGCTCCCCTCTCTGAGCCACAGCACACCCCACACACACACCCTGTCTGGGTTCTGTGAAGATGCAGTGAGACCTGGGGGTCTGAAGGCAGCTGGAAGATTTGCTGCGTGTCCTCAGGCCAACCTCCCACCCTCTCTGAACCACGTTAAGCTCACTGCACGTATTAACTCATCCGATCCCCCTGATGATTAGAGGGAGGCAAGTCCTGTTGTTATCTCCACTTTACGGACGAGGAAACTGAGGCCCAGAGAGCTAAGTGCGCCTGCACAAGGTCACGTGAAAGGGTCGGGAAGGAATAAAGTCTTTCCAGCCTGACCTTCCCCTTTGGGTTTGTGATAAATTGTAACTGGTCTAGCAATGTGAGCCCCATTTTCTGGATGGAAAAACAGAGGCCCAGAGGAGGGTGACCCAGGGTCACACAGTGAGTCAAGGGGTAACTCAGACCCTGGAGGACCAGCCCTTGAGGACCAGACTCTGCCACATCAGGATCTTGGCCCTCTGGCCTCCAGGAACTCACTCCCACCCTTCCAGCCCCCTGCCGGGATTCCCCACCCCTGCAGTGGAATACCCAGGTATCCTGCAGGGAGTCTGCAAGCTTCGGTGACCAGCCCCTGTTTTTACGAGACTCTGCTCTACAGGCCCTGCCTGCTGCCCTGCCAATAATAGTCAGCCACTCCCCAAGGGGGAATGGTGGGAGCTTGAACCACCGTGGCCCTGAGGCCCAGAGAGTGCCTGAGTGGCTGTGTGGGCCCGGCCATCTCAGCCCTGCAGGCAGTGAAGGGCCAGGAAACAGGATCCACCTGGCGTCACCTCTCCCAGTTACCGGCCCTTGCAAACTGGGGCCGGGCCAGGAAGAGTCTCAAACTGGCAGCCAATGTCGACATCCAACCCACAGATGTGCTCAGTTTGACCCCATAGTGTTTTTGTTTTTGTTTTTTGAGGCAGAGTCTCACTTTGTTGCCTGGGCCAGAGTGAGTGTCGTGGTGTCAGCCCAGCTCACAGCAACCTCAGACTCCTGGGCTCAAGCGATCCTCCTGCCTCAGCCTCCCAAGTAGCTGGGACTACAGGCATGCGCCACCATGTCCGGCTAATTTTTTCTATATATATGTTTTTAGTTGTCCAGATCATTTCTTTCTATTTTTTAGTAGAGACGGGGTCTTGCTCTTGCTCAGGCTGGTCTCGAACTCCTGACCTTGAGCGATCCACCCACCTTGGCCTCCCAGAGTGCTGGGATTACAGGCGTGAGCCACCGCGCCCGGCCGACCCCAGAGTGTTTTGCTTATTCTGTGTGTGGGTCGGGGGAGAAGACTACACATCAAAATGCAAATTTGTGGCTTTTCTTTTAAAACCCAAAGGGGAGCCCCACGGTTGCTGCTTGGACGGAGAGCGATGAAGGATGTTTGCAGAGGCCTGAGAATCCCGCCGGCGGTGGGAAAGTGAGGCTGGGAGGCACCATCAGACCGCGACGGGCTGCCTGCAGTGGGTGTGGGGCGGGAGATTGCTGGGCTTGGACAAAATGTCCAATAAACAGAGAAGATGCTCAGCCTTCGCGTAGCCGTTCATCAAGTGTTTTGTGCACTTGCTGTGGTGCAGGCCCCAGAGACACAGTCCTGAACGAGCTGGAAGATTCCTGTTCCTGCTCTGTACCCCTTGCTGTGACACTTTGGCCACATCTGGTGTCCCCTCTGGGCCTCCATCCCTGATCTATAAAATGGGCGCGAAAATATCCCCTGTCTTTTGAGGGTTCCGGGCTTGCTGTTCCCCTCACTGCTGGCCTTCCCCGACACATGGGAATGAGTCAGACGTCCCTTTAGCCTCACAAAGGGCTTGACTGTGGCAAGCCATGAAAACATCATCAAGCAGGCAGCTGGGGAAACTGAGGCGGGAAGAGGTTCAGGGCTTCCAACCAATCACAGTAAATTGGTAAAAAGGGCAAGGTTTAAAAGCCAGATCTCTTGAGCCTAAAGAATTATCTTCCTATGGTCTGTTGGCCATTTCAGAACTTTGGAAAGGTAATGGTCAATTCATTAGAAAGAAACATCTGAGTCATTGGCAATAGATGTAGTCTTAATACCAGGGTTCCAAAATATCCGTGAAATATTTATATTTATCTCGAGATCCCTGATTTTAAGTTATTCGTTAGAATTGTAATGT